>CAUYRT010090063.1:0-35673 GCA_963574885.1 Lepilemur ruficaudatus | reverse complement strand
CTAATGGACACATTTAAATAATCAAATCATTATATACAACAGGTATGTTGATACAGTTACAATTTAAAAATTGTAAAGTTGGCTGGGAGTGGTGGCTCACGCCTGTAATCCTAGCACTCTGAGAGGCCAAGGCGGGCAGATAGCTCAAGGTCAGGAGTTCGAAACCAGCCTGAGCAAGAGTGAAACCCCGCCTCTACTAAAAATAGAAAGAAATTAATTGGCCAACTAGAAATATATACAAAAAAAAAATTAGCTGGGAATGGTGGCACATGCCTGTAGTCCCAGCTACTTGGGAGGCTGAGGCAGGAGGATTGCTTGAGCCCAGGAGTTTGAGGTTGCTGTGAGCGAGGCTACGCCACGGCACTCATTCTAACCCAGGCAACAGAGCGAGACTCTGTCTCAAAAAAAATAAAAATAAAAATGGTAAAGTTATCAACTATCACCAAGTTCATTTTAACAACACCACCATCAAATTGCCAAAAGCACTTCCATTGAAACTTGACAAACTCATCTAAAGCTGATAAATA
The DNA here is from genome assembly GCA_963574885.1 of Lepilemur ruficaudatus. Taxonomy (NCBI): domain Eukaryota; kingdom Metazoa; phylum Chordata; class Mammalia; order Primates; family Lepilemuridae; genus Lepilemur; species Lepilemur ruficaudatus. The sequence goes on along the minus strand of CAUYRT010090063.1, from coordinate 35,146 downwards.
AATAGATAAACAAACAAATAAGCAAGAAAGAAGAGCAATGAGAATAACTGAAAAAAGTATAAATGAAAAAGAATAAATGAGGGAATACTGAACCTACCAGATATTGAATTCCACTATCAAAATAAGAAATGGTAGGAAAATAGATTGTGAAACAAAATGGAAAATCCAGAACACAGATCTAAGTTTATATAATACTTAAGCATTTAATAAATATGCCATCTCAAATCAGTGGCAAAGAATGATGTTTTTCAATATTTGTCACTGAATAACTGGCTAAATATTTGATGAAAAAAATGGATATCCTTACCTCACACCATATGCCACGATTAATTCCAGATGGATGAAAGATTAAAATATATGACTTGGAGTTCTGGCAACAAGGTGGACTGAGGTAATGTGGAACCCCTACCACTGCAAGCATCTAGAAATACTAGATGAAATGTAATTTCAAAAAATATTTAATGCCTGGCAGATCTCACAAGAAATAAGAGAAAATCCCCAGGTGCTAGAGGAAAGAAAAATCTGAAAGCCAAGGTATTAAGAGAAACTCTGAGACCCCAGTGGTCACAGTGTGTGTGAGTTAGGGAGGAAAAAGGGAGAGGAGAGAGATGAAGAGAAGAAAGACTGGTTATTAGACCTGGAAATCAGCCTTAATGCCTCGGGCTTAGGTTTTAGCACCCACACAGAGACAGGTGATGAGGTCTTGGGTCTTACAAGGCCAGGAGTTGCAAATAAGACTCCGGCAGTCTTGCTTTTACCAAATCTTTAATGAGCACCTACTCATGCCAGGTGAACAAAACAGAGATGGATTCCTGACGTTATGTAAATTTACATTCAAACAAGTGATAGAAAGGAACAAGTGGGAGGAGGGGAAGACAGTTAATAAACAGAATCAATAAGTAAATTAAACAGTGTGGTGGAAGGTGATATAACTGTTAGGGGGAAAGAATTAAGTAGGCAGGATAAGTATGAACTCAGGGGTGCGACAAAGAGAGAGAGAAAGAGAGACAGAGAGAGAGAGAAGACAGACACAGGTGGGGGAACTACTTGCAGAATTAAATAGAATAGTCAGGGCAAGCCTCACTGAACTAATGTTTGACCGAAGACTTGAAGGAACCAGGGGAATCATCCCATCGGGTACCCGGGCACTTCTGATGCCCAGGGGGAACTGCTGTTCCAGGGCTATAAGGCATCGCATGTTAGAACAAGGAGGCCTGGGGGCTGGAACAGAGTGAGAGAAGGGGACAGTGCTAGGAGATGAGGACAGAGAGCAAGCAGGAGCCAGAACATGCAGGACCTTGCAGCCATTGTAAGGGTGCTGGGTGTTCCTCCGAATGAACAGGGAGCAGACACACAGGTAGTTATTACCTCTGCTGTGTGAAGAACAGACCAGGGAGGCTGGAACACAAAGACAGAGGCAGCGAGACCAGTTACAAAACTGTAGCAGTAAACCAGGTGACAAAAATCTGGACCTTCCAAATGCCCTGTGTCAAAAGGGGACTAAAAAAGTCTTTGTCCATCAGCCTAAGATGACAACAAAACTTTGTCTCTACTCAAAGCTCTGAGTAAAGGGAGAAAAAGTTCTTCAGTGAGGGAGAAAATGAAACCCCAGGCCAGGAAGGTTTGGAGGCCAAATGCATACTCCTTACTTGATAAAAGAATTTCTAAGATGATTAATTAATGGAAAATTTGATCCTAGTCCAATGATACCTCTAGGATGTCTGGCAGAATGAATACAAGATCACTCAATATGGGCATTTCCATAACTACGACCAGTGGGATTTCCACAAAATCCCAAATAAAGATAAGCTCACAGTCAAAAAGTACAAAACACATAAGGAAATCATTCACCTTGAGCAAAGGTCAGCAGACAGAACAGGCAGGAGGATTCATACCCCCAAGAAGTTGAGATCATCCATCAAACTAACAAGGACTACAGGATAAGTTACGTTTAAGATTATTTACATGAAAATAAGGCTGAGCAAAAGAAGCCAAATATTAAAGAGAACATAAAGTATGATTTCATTTCTATAGAGCTCAAAAATAGGCAAAACTAAATCTATGGTGTTAGAAGTCAAAATGATGGTTACACTGGGGGGGGGTTGGTGGCTGGGAGGGGCATGGGGGCCTTCTGGAAATATTGTATTTCTTGATGTTAGTGCTAGATACATAGATAAGTTCACTTTGTAAAACTTCATCCAGCTGAATACTTATGATATGAAGACAGAAGACTGGCTAGCCAACATGCTGCAGGGCAAAGATGGGATAGATCCCATGTTGCCACTCCCACCCCTCCAAGTAGAAGAGCTGGGGAGAGGGAGGCAGGGAAATTGCCAGCAGTGGTGGGGAGGGCAGGCCCAAGTGGGGTCCCCCAGTTAGAGCCTATGCAGTCTTTCAAGGGAACCCCAGTGGAAGGGAGGGTCGGGAAACACATCATTCAAGTTATAGAGCTGCTTCTGGCTGAGCAGGGAATGGGGTGGGATCAGTAAGCAGTGAAGATTGGAAAAGTCCTCAGGAAGGCAGTGCATTCCACAGAATATCAGAGCTGAAGATAGTCTTTGTAATCCAACCCTTCATTTTACACAGACAACTGACGCCCAAAAAAGTAAAGGGACTTGTGCAAAGTCACCTGTGCTTCCCAGTATTCACAATGTTCCCTGACGGGATATACAGATTAAAGATGAGAGGCAACCTGGCACGATGATGAAAAGCAGGACTCCAGAGTCACACTGCCCAGCTTCCAATGCCAGCTCCATACCTGCTAGCCATGTGACCTCAGGCAAGTCACCTAACCTCCGTGTACCTCAGTTCCTCCACCTATAAAATGCTGTACAGATGTAAATTTGTACAACCACTTTCCACTAAATGTTCAACCACTGTCTATTAAAGCTGAACAGATACCTACACCCTAGGACCAAGCAATTCCATTTCTTGAGACACACGCTGCAGAAGTGCGTTCAGATGTACATCAAAAGACATGGATGAGTATCATCACAGCAGTGCTACTTTTAGCAGCCAGAACGTGAAGGCAACCCAGATGTCTGCCATCAGTGGAATGGAGAAATATGCTACGATACATTTATATCACAGAATACTAGGCAGCAATGGAAACTAATACGCTACTATTGCACACGGATAAAGACCACAAATGAAGTATCAAGTGAAAGAGGTCAGAATACGATTCCATTTATATAAAGTTCAAAAATAATGAAAACCAGTGCATGGTGCTGGGCAAGGGGCGTGGTAACTTCAAGGGAATACAGGACAGCCTCTGGGGTGCTGGTATGTTCTTGATGGGGGTGCTGGTTACACAGGTGTGTGTATATCATAGTATTTGAGCTGAACACTTAGGATTCATGGGCTTTTCTTTACACGTTATACTATAGTAAAATTTACTTAAGGCCAGGCGCGGTGGCTCAAGCCTGTAATCCTAGCACTCTGGGAGGCCGAGGCGGGTGGATCGCTCAAGGTCAGGAGTTCGAAACCAGCCTGAGCAACAGTGAGACCCCATCTCTACTAAAAATAGAAAGAAATTAATTGGCCAACTAAAAATATATATAGAAAAAAAAATTAAACGGGCATGGTGGCGCATGCCTGTAGTCCCAGCTACTCGGGAAGCTGAGGCAGAAGGATCGCTTGAGCCCAAGAGTCTGAGGTTGCTATGAGCTAGGCTGATGCCATGGCACTCTAGCCTGGGCAACAGAGTGAGAAAGGAAAGGAAAGGAAAGGAAGGGGAGGGGAGGGGAGGGGAGGAGAGGGGAAGGGAAGGGAAGGGAAGGGAAGGGAAGGGAAGGGAAGGGAAGGGAAGGGAAGGGAAGGGAAAAAGGAAGGAAAAAGGGAAGGAAAAAGGGAAGGAAAAAGGAAAGGAAAAAGGAAAGGGAAGGGAAGGAAAGGGAAGGAAGGAAGGAAGGAAGGAAGGAAGGAAGGAAGGAAGGAAAGAAAGAAAGAAAGAAAGAAATTTACTTAATTATAGTAATAGAACCCACCTTACGGGGACGTTATGAGGATTAGATGAAGTATTATTTATAAAGTTCTTAGACAGAGCATGGCAGCAGTAGAGACTATAGAATGTGTGCTGTTAAAAGCCCAAAGTCTAGGATCAGAGCCCCACCTCTGGGTCTCCTCCCTGTACCCTTCCTCTGAGCCCCCTGTCAAAGCAGAACACAAGGAATCCTCACAGTCACCCCCACCCAATATCTCAAAGTGGTCCTGAGCTGGATTCCCAAGACATAAGGTATCAAAGGCACAGAGAACTTAAGTAACCTGCCCAAGTTCACACTCCTGGTGGAAGTAGGACTTAAACCCAGGCAGTCTGAAGCCAAAGACGGGTTCTTGCATCATAACCCCTAATACATATATCTTGGCATTTCGTACGTTATAAATAGAACGCTGTGCTCTCTGACCTTGATTTAGAACTAAGGACTTCTACGGATCAGGAAAATCAGCACTTGCTTTTCATGTACATGTGGATCATTTCTTCTGCAGACATCTCGGTTAAATAAACCACCACCACCACCACCAGCTCTCCACCCCCTGGTTCAAATAATAAACTGGAATAAAAAATACAGAGAACTGCTCAGTCCCGTTCTTCCCTAGCATTTCTGGGTATCAGGATGGCAAATCTGTCCAAAAACGTGGTTTAGGAAGGATTGATTTTTGTGGATTGGAGTAAGAAGCAATTTCCTTCCTCATGGCAGCCTAGAAGGCCAAGCACTTTCCCACAGTGAATTCTCTCTGGGTCTGATCCACACAATGAGACAGGGCAGGGTCTGGGAATAAAGAGTTGGCTGGGATCGACCTGCCCACCTCTGAGGTCTGGCTTCAGGGAGAGGAAAATAAGTTGACCACAAGGCTGAGGCCAGGGGGGCCGGTGTCCAACAGTTCTGCCCTGGGCCCCTCCAACCCAAAGGTACTTTCATGTTTCAGAGGCCAAATTCTGTATCTGTAAACACAGTGTGTTTCCTTTTTCACGCTGGGATTGGAACTGTTACTGTTCAGCACTTTCTGCACCGGCCCAAATGTAAGCAGAGCACTGAGGGCGGTGGCTTGTGAAGAGACTTCATCCCCCCGATACCACACTGACGTGGTTTTGAGTAGGGCGAACAACCTTCACGTGAGAGAAGCCCCAGGAAGGCTCAGGCATTAGGGCCCAGGTTGGGGCATCATGTCCTACAAGTGTAGGGCAGTGATAAGTGTTTGTCTCCCGATCCAGGCAGTTCCGGAGGACCTGCCCAGGAACTTCAGAGCTGATGTTCCCGGGAAGACCCCTCTTTCCAGGGAACCAACGTCTCTCAAATTCTTGGCACGGAAGAAAACAAAAACACTACAACAGAACAAACACAGCAGGAAAATGTGATGAGGACTAAAATCCAATCCTTCCGTGGTACTGGAGCCAAATCTGAAACCCGCTTCCTCTCAAGACCCTCAGCACCTTCCCCGTGCCCTGGACACTCAGCAAAATCCCTCACTCCGGAAGCCCAACTGTGTTCACAGCTCAGGACAAGTGGACAAGTGTTCGCCTTTTCATGCACACAGCCTCTTCGACAAAAATGCATTTCACCAGCGGGGAGGGAAGCCACGTCACACTTCTCTACATCCCCAGACCCAAAAGAGTCACCTGAACAGTGAATGCTCCAGAAATGTCCACTTAAAAGGTATTTCCTTGTCTGCAGATAGGTGGCAAGGGAGGGGAAGGTCTTCTAGGACCAAAAATGGCAAATAGTTTTCATCTTGTGGGCTAATTCTGCCTAAGGAATTATACTGAGAAGGATTACAATACCGTAAGATCACTTCTGGATCTAGGAGGAAAACGCGCTGCAATTGGTTGCCGATGTCTGCCCTGGTTTCAGGATGGGGAGCAACAGTGCATGTGCTAGGTGCTCATCACAGCCACTCCCAGCAGCAACAGATGAAATCGGAAGCCCTGACAATTGTAATCAAACTGGCAGGAAGTGTCCGACGTTCTGGGACTTCAAATATGGAATGTAGCACAACATATAGGCCCTCGGGAAACTAAAAGAGATCTATCTCATTTCCTTATTTAGGACTCAGTTATTTAAAGCCAGCCCCTTTAAAGTCCCTGTGGTCCTACAGATTGTCTTACTTAAGTGGAGAGTCTCTGGAATGTGTGAAATTGGACACGACAACCAATAATCTCTCTTATCTGCAGGCAGAAAAGGACCCAGGGAAAATCTAGAAAATCTAGCAATAGCACCAGCCAGGAGGGGACAAGGACAGGCCCCCAACTAAAACGTGACCACGTGCACAAGGAGCTGGGACCTCACACAGGCTAGTCCTGAATCCTCTGGGGAGACAGATTTCCTTCCAGTGCCTTCTTCCAGCCAGGCATGAGCGGAGCTATGAAGTGAACTGGAATGTTACTTTCTGCCTTTCAAAGTTCTCACCCAACAAAATTACTTCAACCCCTTTAAATAACCTGGAAGCCTACTATACTTACAGAACCATCTTCTTCCTTCTTTCCATGAACAACCGCACTGCAAAATGAATTCATTTCAACCTAACTGTAACTAGCACACTAATTCCAACAGCAGAAGGCTCAGGGATAGCTGGGGATGGCCTGTCACAGGCAAAGGCAGAGAACACGTTTCCATTCCTTGACAGTACTCCTGAACCACAGGCACACCTGCCCCCTCGGAGGGTATCTTCCTTCGTGCACTGAGTGCCAGCGGCTGCCTTTGATAGAAATGTCCATCGTGAGGGAGGCTTGGGGCAGAAAAACTTAAGTGCTGGGGGAAAAAGGCTCTGAAGAGAGACTTTCTGCATCTCATCAATCACATGAGCACAGTCCCTTCTCTCTGTCAGAGGGTAGAACTGGCAGAAAATAATGCAGTCAGGGCTGAACACACATCTAGCCAAGGCCTCCCAGGAGCAATCTCTCTACAGACAATGACTACCCAACTGGAATAGGTTTCTGCCATTTGACATGGGGGGAAATTCACATAAATTATATAACTTTTTAAAGGCAAAATAAAATCTACCTCTGAGTTAACAATAGAGATACATTTTTGGAACAAGAACACAGGAATCCAATACTGAACTCACTCCGTTGTGCTGTACAAGCTAAACCTCACGAAGCAGATAGCTTTGAGGTGAACGTCCACGTCTAGAGGACTGTCCTGGCACCAACTTATTTCGAGACTATTCAGAACAGCCATCCCTTATGCCCTTGGAGTTGGTTATAATAGGACAGGGCTTTTTATGTGACCAGTCTTCTAAACAAACGCTGCTGATACCCCTGCCCTCTATATGCAACAGTGTAGCTGAATAAGCCAAGATGTGCCCTGCCGACTTGTTCACACTTAGTCCTGTTTGTGGAAAAACTGCCTTTTGGTGGTCAGGGACAATTGTTTTTGAAAAGCTTCCGTTTCTCTTGGCAATCTGATTAACTGAAACAAAGGACATATAAAGCACCTAGTACCATGCCTGGCACTCAGTAGGGGTTTGTGGTCTGTCTTCAGGATGGAACCTGACAGCCACCTTGGACTGACATTCTAAACTCTGCAGTTTCCCGGCCACCCAAACCAATGCCATGCCTTCTGAGGCTGCGGAGACCACAAGGGCTTCCAGACGACAGACAAAATGCTCTGGGCCACTCTACAAGTATTAGGCTTAAGTCCCGAGCATTTCAAAAGCCTTCCAAGACCTCCTGTCTCCTTATAATGAAAGGCACTGCAGAAACCCAAGGTATGATTATCCCTTCTGAAAGGAAGAAAAAAATACTGGCTCACAAAATATCCATACTTGTGCATCCACAGATAAGGCTGTTTTATAATCCAGTTCCCCAGAGAGCCATTTATTTTGGTGAAGCCAGTGTGCATAGCAGACACTGTAAGAAGCCATCAAGATAACACGAATAACAACCCAGTGGACTTTTGAAGTGTAAACATAAAAGTCTATTAAGAATACAATGTTGGTTTAATCCCAAGACAAAAAATTTACTTAATGAAAAGCACAACTCATCTCAAGAAGGAAATATCGATACCAGCTGTGAGCAGAAAATGAGGGGATTCCTTCCAGGGAACATCTGAATTTCAACCCACTGCCTTTCCAGTATTTACTCTGGACATAAAGTCTCAAATACTTTTCCGAGGATCTCATTTTTCTACAGGAGGAGGAGGTCAAAGAGAAGTCTGGGCAGGGCTAAAAGAGAGTTTGGCAGAGCTTAGAAGCGCACAGACCCACAGGTTTACCCTGACAAACTTGCCTCCCTTCTCTGGGTAGAGCAGGGAGTAGCCTCCTGGCTTAGAGGTCCCTGCCCAACAGGTGCTAACAAGGACCCCAGCAGAGACCCTCACTCCAGCACCCTGGGGCCAGCAGAGATAAATGACAGCCTTGTGCTGCTGACTGGAGTAAACTGCACCTAGCAGCACCACACCAGGGACCAGGACACACCGCTCCCAGTCAAACGCCTGTTTGGCAACAATACTTTTAATCACATCCTGGATTTTTTTCAGTATGTTCCGGTGCAGCAAAGGAATGGTGAGCACAAGGGTAAAAAGAGAAAGCCTTCTTAAAAAGGGGCTTTGATTACCAGCTCTACTTCACCACCTTTAAGAGAGATCACAGGCACTGAAACCAAAACAGACTTGGCCATCAGCAACACTTGTAGATGCTGAGAACCAACAGGAAAAGTATTTAAACCTCCTTCACTCATAGTCATAACTCCTGCCTCCCACCAGGCCTGATGGCTGAGATAAAGGAAAATTTCTCATATACAACTTCCTATGTAAATATGTATGAATCTAACCTAATCTAATCTAATGTAACACAACTAGGGAACCTCCTCCAGTTTTAGCAAGAAGTAACAGGTTGTTCCAGCTCTTCTCCTATACATGGATTCATTCATTCATTCATTCATTCATCCATTCTTCCATATAGCCATCCATTCATTCCATGGAGAGGCAGCACAGTGAATGTAATAAAACCAAGCACAAACATCAGGCTGAAGCCCCAGCTTCAAAACCTCCTAGTTACGTGGCTTTGAGTAAACCATTTAATGTCTCTAGGCCATGGCTTCCTCACCTCCAAAATAAGGACAATAATAGTGCCTATCACTAGCATAGTCAGAATGATTAAATGACTAAATTAATGGGAGTGCTTGGCAAAGAATAAGCCCTCAAGGATTAATCATCATAATGATAATAATTATAATAATTACTATAACTGTTAAAAACATTCACGCATTTACAGCTATGTGCCAGGCTCTGGACTAGGCAGCACATAACTTCAGCCTTATGATTTTGCAAGGGTCTTTAGTGGGGCATTGCATTTCTCATGGCAACACCCCCAATATAACCTCCCTCTCTTGCCAGGAGTGGGGGTGGACCCAAGCACCAGAGCCACTTACAGTTTGAGGATTCCCCACACCCCCCAAAGCCATGTTTAAACAATTATGAGCATTATGTTGCAGGTACCAATGACCATAGCAGAGACCAACCCAGCACAGTGGTGCTCGTCTTGCAGAGACATCTTTTGTGTGGGTTTTGGGTTACGGCTAGGCAATGCAAAGCCATAGAGTGAGTCGCAAAACAAGTTTTCATAAGCTAGACCTGTCACAAGCTATGCCGGGGCTCACGCTGACATCCCCACAGTAAGATTAAACAGCATGCTTCGTCAGGCACTAAATACTAACACAGCTCCGACGTCAGGGGGACACTGATTAAAACTGATGTCAATAATTTATGAAACACAATATGGTCTTCAGATGCTCTTTTGAAAAAAAGGAAAAGGAAAAAAAAAGGCCTAGCAACCCAGGTGGTTTAAAATTGTTCATGCATTTTCCCTTGAATGTACACACACCCGTACCATGCATGGGCGCTTCTTTACACGATAAATGTAAATGCACATGTGTATATAGAAGCATGTGAACACTGCTGATACATATGGGCGGAAGAAAGTATTTAGTTATTCCACTGAGAGCTGTCGAGGCCGTAACATTATACATAGTCTTGTCTTTCATATTGTATTGAGGGTTTTCTTTTTTCCGGAAGAAATCCAAAATTGCATTTAAAATAAAATCAGGCTTTACTAAAATCCACATTTATTCTGTTGAGAACTTGACCTTGAAACAACACCAGAAAGAAAGCTGGACCAAAGAAAGCATATAGGATACGTGCATTTCTTAGTAATCTATAAGTACTTCGGCCCTATGTAGAAGGACTATTCATTCAAATGATAAAATCAACATATTTTTTAATTTTAGGGTTTTTTTGGGGGGGACAGGGATTAACCTAGGAAAGGGTGCCACTTTAGTCTATGATAAATCATGTCTCATTATTTTATAAAAGCAAAAACAGACTAGCACAGTAATAGCCTCGTTTTTATCAAGATTGATGTTTGGAATAAAAAAATATATACTTCTTTACTTTGCCTTAGCTGTAAATACTCTGGGTAGCTTGACTGTATGGGTCAACAGTGTGAAATTCACAAGATGGGATTATGTTGGGGGGGAAAAATCTGAGTCTCTGATAGTACAAAGTTAGTGTCTGAAGGATTTATTAATGCTTTTTCCTAGCACAGTGCCCTTTAGTATCTCAGAACACCTGTCAAATACTAATTCATTCACATATCTCCACTACAGGGCCTTTTCATAAAAAGCTCGACCTTTAATTGTAAATCACTCCTAAATTGTCCTTGCTGGCTTTCTCTTTTACAGAATGATGGAAAAATCACTAAGACTTCAATTAAGACTTTATGAGAACTTCAATCTGATGTTCCCAGCTATATCTACGAGGTATCAGAACATCTATTCAAAAAGGAAACTATAAATAACTTTAACATAGTTGAATTGGCTTTGCTTTTATGAGATGACTGAATAATTGGCAAGATTTAAAGATACTTTAACTATTGGGAATTAAAATAACTTCACTAAAAACCAGAAAAATATTGTTAGCTGATCATTTGTCATGTAGATTATGTACTTATTAGGCCTAATTAAACTTTTTGAACAAAACGCTTACTAATTACATTAGTTAATATGTTGATTGCTCAATTTGGCCAAAAAAAAAAGGCCAATCCAATTTGTGTGCATAGTTAGTGCTTTGGTCAAAAGACGAAATTCTAAACCAGAGAGATTATTTCAAGCGCATGACGATCGTTGTAACAAATGCAGGTTTCATCTCCACATCCAAAGTGACAGGAAGAAGACATGGGGGTGGGTGGTGAATCTGAACAATACCAACGCTAAGAAGCTAGTAAAATTTTATCACAACATCAAGTATATTCGCCTCCATGTATTCACTTGCATTTGTCCAATTAGAACCTGCTGCTGACACACAAAGTCATCTTTCATATGCACATACAAACTAAAACTGATAGCCAAACCCTGGGAATCCCTTTAAATGTCAATAAAGGGTTTTTACGCACAAAAGGAAGAAAAGAAAAGAGGGAGGAGGGGGAAAGAGAAGAGATGGGAAAAACCAACATTTCTGAGGGAATTGAGCAGATCAAAGGAATTTTATCCTCAAAGACCACTAAATTGGACTATAACTACTCTCTCTCTGTGAAATCTTGAAAAGTGCCTTCAAACTGGAAACCAGTTCTGTCCCTTCAACGAGGGGGATGAACAATTAGGTCTGCAAAAGCAAGACATGTGTAAAAATGGAGGCCTCGCCATGCAACAGGAGGCATAGGCGTCTGCAGACCAGGACGCCTGCCTGGGCCTCTGTGCCGCCCCGGCCCTCCAAGACATGTTTTCCATTCGCTTGCTCAAAAGTCTGCATCCACAGTCATGAGGCACAAACTATTCGACAACAACGTGACACAATTAATCAGAACCAGACCTAAAAACGTGTGTTTGTGGGGACCAGCAAACTTTGCAATGTGCCTCAGAGGGTGAAGCAATTGAAGAGACTCACACTGGCTGTTCAGGATTGGGGGGAGGGGGAGGCAAAATCTATATGCTCACAAAAGATGCACACCAAATGGCACATTGACCGACTACGTAATTTTCATTAAAACAAATGTAGGATTTGAAATTTTACGTCTCATACTGAAAAACCAAGGTTACTGTCTTACTACCTTCCCCTCCTTCACCACCACCAGACCCCTCCCAGGGGGAGAAACTGATGTCTGAAGAGTTTCTACAGCAGCAAAAATCTTACAATTCAGAAGTAGAACGTATCCTTTTTTTAGCCTCATTTCTGACCCTGACATATTCACCAGTGCCCGGTTTTGTCAGATTTCTCTTTCAGGAATTGAAACCCCATTAAAAAGTGAAAAGCTGGGCCCTTAGTTAATTCAAAATTGTTTAATTTCACCAAGCCCTGAAGCTAACAAAAAAACCTGGTATACTTTTTTAGACCAGGATTGAATTAGTTTAAAATAATTACTGAACTCTTCTTTGTAATATGTAGATAGTAATTAATTGAAATCACATCACTCTTCTTTTGCTAATACAAACACGCCGTTCAAAAGAGAAAAAAAAAACTTTTTTTCAAACCACAGAAAGACAAATGGAGGGTGCAGGAGTGACGTTCGTCGGGTGCCCAACTGGCCCCAAACTGCAAACAGTTCTTTGCCATCTCCCGAGGGATTTGGGGATGGGGAGCTGGAGCTTCCCGGGGGCTGGGCCGGGGCCCCAACTGTGCGCCCAGCAGCCGCCTTAGGAAAGGGGGGTGGGGCGGAGGTGAATCCCGGGGTGCAGCCAAACTGAGGGGAAGGCAATGAATGTTTGCGTTTGGATCTGGGCTTAGGAAGACCCTGTTGGCAAATTTTCTCCAAAACCCCCTCCCAGCAGCATTTCTCCCGCTGCTTCTTGGCTTCCCAGAGGGCACTGGGTGCAAACCTGGGCATTCACAGTTAGCGCCACGCGAGCAAGTGGACCCGCTCTCAGCCCTCCCGGGTCCTGGGCATCCCCGAGCGCGCCTCCCACCGTTCCCACCACATCTCAGCAGCAGGCAATCCTCCGCTGCGGCCGCCGCCCGCGCTCCTAAGAACCCGCCGCTGCGAACCCCGGCGGCCGCTACCGGTCCCCGTCCGCCGCCGGCTTCGCCTCTGCACCCCACTCACCCACGCACTCGTTGGCCTCGCGGGCCGTGGCGCGCTGCCAGGGCCGGTCGTAGTGAAAGGGTTTGCAGCGGTCGCATTCCGGGCCGGCCGTGTTGTGCCTGCAGTCGCACACCAGGCTGTCGTCGCGGTCGCGCACGCAGCGGGCCGCGTGGCCGTTGCACTTGCAGCGGCCGCCCACCTGCAGGTCGGACACAGCATAGAAGTACGAGTCGCGCGCCAGCTCCGAGTCGTCCTCGTTCTCGTCGCCGAATGTATGCAGGCGGCTGAAAGCCACTCGGATGTCAGTGGCCGTGACCCAGTCCTGCAGCACGGGAGAGTTGTCGAAGTCGTGCGCCGAGGGCCGCCCGTCCAGCGTGCTGAAGGCGATGAGGCCGCCCGAGAGCGGGCGCATGTCGGTGTGAGAGTCAGTGCACACGGCCTCCTGCTCGTTCTGCTTGGTGATGGGCGCGCGGTGTGGCCGGTTGTACATCTTGCGGCACTGCGTGGAGTAGAACTGAAAGGGCACCCATGTGCGCCCGTAGTCCATAGACTTGTAGATGGCCATGGACTCGGGCCGCGGCGAGCAGAACTGCAGGCTCACGTAGGTCACTTCGAACTTCTTGCCCAGCGACAGCGTGAGCGTGACGTTATGCGGGAACTGCAGGTAGTTCTCGGACTGCCAGCACGTCAGGTTGTGCGGGTTGTTGAGGTCGGTGAGGAAGGCGGGAGGGTGCGCCTTCTTGGGGTCGGACGCGTTGCAAAGGTGGCACGAGCGCAGCCGCTCTTCGCCGCGCTCGCTCACCACGCAGTAGCGCGCCGGGGGCCGGCCGCAGGTGCTGGACACGCGCACGTCCTTGCCGAAGGCTGCATTTACAAAGTCCGGGATGCAGCGGCGCGGGTGGCCGTTCTCGTCCGAGCAGGGGTCGGGCTGCGCCGCCTGGCCCGCGAACATGCTGAGCCCGGGCCCGCCGCGCACCGCGCCCACCAGGCACGCCACCGCCGCCAGCGCCGCCAGCGCCTCCCACACTGCGCGCATCATGCTGCGTCCAGCTTGCCCCAGCCCCGCCGCGCCGAGGAGTCGGTCCGCCTGCCGCAGAAGGCGCCTGCAGAGAGAAGGGAGCTGCGCTCAGCTAGCCCGCCCCGCGCCCTCCAGCCCTCGGCGAGCGGGGGCGCGGACAAAAACCCGGCTTCCCCGCACCACACCCGCGGCCGACTGCCCGCCTCGCTCCCGCAAAGTCCCGCAGGCAGGCGAATCCGGGGGCCTCTAAGCCCGCACCGCCCGCGCCCGCGCCCCTTCTTCCCCGCCGAGCAGCTAGCCGGGGCGGCGGGAGAACGCTGGGCTTCCCCGCCACCGCCGTCTCCACGGTGCCCGTGGGCCATGCCCGCGCCCATCTACTTGTCTGCGGCCAGCCCGCCTCGCACCCCAAATCTCGGGTGCTAGATAGCTCGGGAGCCCCCGAACGCGCACTGCCCGCGCCCCTTCTTCCCGCAGCCTGGGCTCCCTCTCAGCTGCCCCCAGTCGCGTCCCTGCCGGAAAGTCCGCGTTCGGGACTTTACCTCTGGAGAGAGCAAAAGAGAAAGAAAAGTTTGCCCGGCTCGCCGGAGAGCCCGCGCGCCGGACGGCGGAGAGCTTCTCGCTGGCTGCTAGCAGGCGCGTCCTGCCTCAGCGCGGGCTTGCCAGCTCCATGCCCGGCGCGGCCGCCGCTGCCCCAGCCCCGGCCCGGCTGCCGCCGCCGCCGCCGCCGCCTCCTCTCTCTCGCGACTGACGACGCGGCCGCCCGGCTCCCGCCGCTCCCGCCGCGGTCGGAGTGCTGCCCTGCCCGCGCCCGGGGCGCACACACACACTCACGCCCGCTGGCGCGCACTCACACACACGCACGCACGCCCCTGAAGGCGCCGCCGCCGCCGCAGCCACTCGCGCTGGGAGTGGGGGGCGGAGGGGAGCGCGGGGGCGGGGGGCGGGGCCGCCGGGCGGGGCGCCGGCCAATAACGTCGGCGAGCTGCCGCCAGCTCGCGAGCGAAGTTTTAACCCCGGGAAAGAAGAAAGTTAAAGGGAACCGGCCCGGGACGCCAGAGAGGGAGAGCGCGAGCGGGTGGGAACCCGGGAGCCCAAGAAAGAGCAGCAGAGACAAAGAGAAAGCGAGAAGAGCGCCCGGGGAAACCCCGGAGAGGGGGCTGGGCCGGGCGCGCACCCCGTGCGGGGAGGAGGGGCCGGCCGGGGACTGTCAGCCTCGCCCGGGCCCCGCGCTGCCCCGGGAGCCCCGCGCCCGGGGTAGCGCGCGGGCGGGGGGAGGGGACGATTTTCTCCCTTCTGGTCCCAGCCAAACACATCTGTGTTTGTTCTCTTTGCTGGGCGGAGGTCGGGCCTTCCGCAAACCCAGTCTGATGGCCCCGGTGGCACTGCGCACCCTGTGGGCACGCAGCCCCGGGGCGTGAGGAAGAGGAGCAGGATGTGACCTCTGCCTGCTCCTTACTCCAGCTGGAAGCCGCTAGGGTCCGGCGTGGAGGGGTTGCTCGCCCGTACCCCCACAGTTGTCACTGTGCTTGGGCCCATTTTTTGGGAACACGGCTTCTTTCTCGCCAGGGGGGCTACGGTGGACAGGAGGCTGAGGGGTAAGAAGCCGGGCAGCACCAGGGAGCTGACCACTGCCCCTCAAAGATAGCCTCATGGGTCTGAGGCCCAGGCGTGGGGACAGCCTAGCTCTCCCTAGATCCCCTGGGGCAAGTTATTGGTACTTCCTCGCCCATGTTTTTAGGAGTGCAATACCTTATACCATCTCATGGGATCTCCACAACGGCTTTGCTAACTAGGTATTAACATTTTGCAGATGAAGAAACTGAGTTCTCAGGAGGCCAACAAACTTACTCAAGATCTCCCTGCTAGTAAACGTCAAACCTGGGAATGGAAACCTGGGCTCCTTCCACTGCATTGCATTTGCCAAACGGATATAGTCTCATGGGGCATCCTCAGGGCTATCCAGCTTCCCTTCTTGTCTCATTCTCTGTCACCTTAACAAAAAGACTGAGGACAGTGACAGCATCCTTTGGCCATCTTGCAACAGCAGCCAAAGAGCTTTGGGAAAAGAATACACTGGGCTGAGAGTTTGGAACCAAATTTCTGTTGGTTTATTTGTTGCTTTTAGATGTGTGGTCTAGTAATAGATTTAGATGAAAAGCCCCAGGTCCTGGTTCTGACCCAGGGGATGCCTTGCTGCATTAGCTACATTAAGTGCCTCATTTTGTCTTGTTAGCACTTTCATAAACCCTGAGAATCTAAGAAGGGGCCTCAGGCTCATCTGGCCCAGCTCAGCCTCCTTGGATGAAGGCCTTCCCCAGCCTCCCCAAGAGACAGCCACCCAAGCCAGCTCTTCCAGGGATGGGAGCTCACCACAGCCCAAGGAATTAAATCCATTTCATTGCAGGAAGGCCTGGATTTGTCTTCTGTCCTGGGGTAGCACTTTAGCTTTGCCTTCTTGTGCCGTTTACCACACTCTGCACCATTTACTTATGCCTTTCCTTGTGGCAGAATGGATTTCAGGTGACTTACGAGGGTACTTAAAATATGGCAATTAACATAAATTAAAAGTGAGGTGAAGGGAAATAAAGGAAATGCTTAACCACTGTGGCTCGTGAACCCCCAATGGTATAATGAAAGGCAGCATAGCTCTTAGGAGGAGATGCTTTGGAGCCAGAGTACTTGGGTTGAAATTCACCTCTTCCATGTGACCCTGGAAAGCCTTTGCATCTTTCTGTGCCTTGGTTTCCTTATCTGTACAAGGGAGCCAATACTGTCTACCTCATAGGGTTGTAAGCACCAAATGAATTGACACATCTGAATATTGTAGTTTATAATATATATACATACATATTATAGTTCTGTACTACACATGAATATACTTTCACATATATGTATATGTGAGTATACATAAAGTCAGGCACAGAGTAAGTGGGTATAGAAATGTTAGCTGTTAGTATTAAATTGCTAGATCTATACAGAAATTTTAAATTAGTTAAAGAATATTCAATTACATGGAAAGATGTTTATGACAAAATGAAAAAAGCAAATTAAAATTAACAGTTATGCGCAGTATAATCTCATTTTTATTTTTAAAAAGTATGCATAAAAAGACAGCACCGTTAATAGAGGTTATCTGCGGATAGTGAGATTACAGGTGATTTTTATTTATCTTTGCTTGTATGTTCTCAATTTTGCACAGTAAAATAAGGAAAGCTAAGAGGAAAAAAACCAAGAAGGAAGGAAAGGTAGAGATAGGAATGAAGGTACAACGCACCCTGGAATGCCCTGTTCACCTTCTGTGGGTGGGCCACACATTTGTCCCTGAGCTTTCCTGCAGCGAAAAGGAAAAGGAGACCCTGTCTGTTACACAATTCCCAGTGTCCATGAGATAAAAACAGACCTATTGCTCAAGAGAATTACAACTATTCTTGGTACTAAAATCAGACATGAATTTCTCCTGGGAGGGCCTCAGAAAAGGAACACAGTGTGAGATAATGAACGAACAGCCCCAGACAACATCCCCATAATAGTCACACAGTGAACTCCATGGGGCGGTTGGATGGCCCTCAATATAAGCTGATGGCTTCCCACAGAAACACAAGTCAGGAAAAGACATTCTGGCAAGGAGGGGTCTAAGAGAGGCAAATTGGGGTGTAGCTCACTGCTGACCCAACTCGGTTATATTCTGGAGTGTCTATGAGACTGGAATGCTGAGCACTTTCCAAGCCTTCCTCCTGCTACGTTGTTTCTGTCCACAGTGCTTTTGATGGATCTTGTGTGGCATCAAGTTTGAAATCGCCCTCCCTGGAGTGTGTGGCTTTTCTAGGTTGCCAGCTGAGCGTAGGCCAATGGTCTTCAGGAGGGGGTAAGGGGTGACACTTTCCAGTTTTATTGTGGTCACTTAGGTCTAAGTATGGCGTCTGGTTGTTGCTGTTGGGCAAGGACTGTCTCACTGACCTTATGTCCAGAAGGTCCAGAAACCTTTTGTAACATAGTAGGATTTCTCTGCCTCTGTTCAAAACCCATCTCTCTGTTACTTCTACTGTTGGTCTGATTCCAACCCTACACAGCAGCCCAGATCAAGGCTCTGCCTCTTCAAATTTTTGAAATCAGTCTTCTATCATCCCTCGGTTTTATCCCTTCTAGGCAAAATGTTCCCAGTTCTTTTAATGATTTCTTGCCGGACAGTGTTTTCTGACCACTCTGCAGCCTCTCCCAGTGCCCTCTAATTTGTCAGTGTCTCTTCCTAACGCAGGCTGCCTTTTGAGGGAACAAATGAAAAAAACAGATGTCCAAGTGTCGTGAGAGCCTCTCAAAGTAGGGGTTATAAATACACACCCGTGAAGGCATGTCAGGCTCTGAGCATGGTGCAAACCGGAGTTCAAAACACAACTGTGCAGCTCTGGGGTGAGAAAGCAAATTCCCAGGTGTTTCTGCAGGGACTGCATTGAGAAGGGGAACACCGTTCTTGGCACAAAACCTTACCTGTGAAGCCTGACGGATCACCCCAGGAAGGGGGAAATATGGTGGTTTCAAGAAAACTTAGCAAGTAGCCAGAGCAGGAGGAGGAAACCCAGGAGACTCAGGTGTCATAGAAACCAATGGGCAAGAGCTGTTGCAAGGAAGGAGGGGCAGTGAACAGTGTCACATGCCTTAAAGGTCAAGATAAGATCTGAAGCCAGTCCTTTGGGTCAAACTACAAGGAAGTTATTGGTGACCTTGACTAGCCGTTGCAGAGGAGTGGTAGGGACAGAAGCCAGACTGCCTCAGGTTGTGGAGTGAATGAGAGGTGAGAAAGTGGAGATAGCAAGTGTAGACAACTTGCAAGAAGTGTGAATACAAGTGGTAGGAAAGAGATAGGGCCAGTAGCAGGAAGGTGATGCTGGATTGAGGGAAGGTTGGGATTTTTTATTGTTGTTTATGAGATAAGGCTATTTGAACACGCCTAAATGTTGATAGGAAGGAGCCAGCAGGAGCAGAGAAGTTGAAGACAGATAAAACTACCCTGGTAAAATTGGCGGGTGAGGTGGTCTCAAAGCAAAGCATCTCCTATTTCAATGAAATAGGAAGTGACACCATCGGCTGAGAGTGGGTGGGGGAGCAGCTGGGAGCATTGGAGCTTTGAGGTCATTAACAGAGAAGAGGATAATGCTTGCTGGGCAGAATGAAAGGCCCTGTTGAGTCTGGTGACCATCTACAGGAAAGAATGGCAACTAGCAAAGTCATGGGACACACATACCCCTTTCCCCAGCAGCACCCAGCAGCTCCCATGTAGCCCTAGAGAAAGAGACCATTAGATTAATCTAGAGTTGAGGGTATTTTCCAAGAGGTGGGACAGAAGGACAAGGAGAGAGGGTGGCTGATGTGATGGACCAGGGAGACAATGCCAAAGAGAGAAGGAAGACAGCACAGGGATGGAAGAGGAGATAGACAGACCAGGGATCTAGAGCTGAGCTGCTCAATATGGTAGCCAGTCACCACCTGTAGCTATTTCAAGTTCAGTTTGAATTAGTAAAAATTAATAACATTTAAAGCTCAGTTGCCCAGTTGCCCCTGATTTGGACAGCACCAATATAAACAACATTTCCTTCACCACAGAAAGTTCTTTTGGAGAGAGCTGGTCTATAGGACTCAGGAGAATAGAAAACACGAGGTGGGAGAGGCTGTGGTCCAAAGCTGAAGGTCTGGCTTGAGAATTCCAGACGTGGAGCAGCTCAGGGGATGGAAAGAGGGGTTTTCTGCCGTGAGGCAGAAGGGAAGGTGATGAAGACGAGCTCAAGGTGCTGGATGGGCTGCCCACCTGAGCATTAAGGACCCTCAGAACCAGCCTCAGGGATTGGGGAGGAGATGAAGACTGAATCAGATGCTGTTGTCTTCAAAGAAAGAGAAGAGTGAAATAGAACAGGAGGTCATTCTAAGGATGAGATGTAGAAGGTGGAATAACCATGGAGTTCCGGCTACATGGGGGAACAGGGAGTTTTGTGGGGATTTTGATTTGTTTTCTCGTTGTTTTAATGAGGGAGGAAGGAGCATTGGGGATCGAGGACGACAACAGCTCCCCGCTTCTGGGTGTTGGGTGTGCGTGGTTTGGGAGAACAGCCACACTGAAGAGGGCTGCAGTGTGACTAGGGCCATGAGAGGGCCAGGCTGAGGGGTGGGCATGAAGGTGGGAGGAGCAAGCAGTGACCAGAGTGAGGATTCAGGGGAAGGCATGCTCCAGGGATGGGCACCAGATGGCACAGGCTAATTTAGGTTCTTGAGGAAGGAGGACAGGAAGACAGGAAGGGCTTAAGACAAAGAGATGACCAGGGACCCTTGTCTTGGGGGTGACGAAGGGTTTTAGTTTTTAAATCAAATATGCATATAGTTCTTACTATGTGCCAAGCATCTTTCAAGCACTTTAGCAATCATTAAGTCACAATCTTCATACCAACCTTGCAAGATAGTTATATTATTCTCCCCACTTTACAGAGGAGCAAACTGAGCCACAAAGAAGTAATTTGCTGAAGGTCACATCACTGGTAAATAGAGGAGCAGGGGTATGAATGAAAATGGTCTGGTGCCAGAGTTTGGACCTCTTAGTCAGCACCTCTGGGCAAGATGGTCTTGGCTGGGTTTCAGTCATGTCTGAGGAGGGATGGGCTTCAGGCCTTTCAGGCCTACCAGGAGTATGAGCTATGGCCTGGATCGACTGTGCTTTTTCTGAGCACCGCCAGTCCAGTTAGGAAGACAGACTCTAGATGATTCAGTTCCTAGGACTCCTAACAGACACTGGGGAGTGCAGCAGCCAGAGGTGACCAGGGGCATCTGGCCTCTACAGGAGGGTCAGCAGTCACTCAGATTGATAGTGTTTCCTTCCAAAATGGAAACACAAGCCCTTACTTAGACAAACCGAGTCTTAGACAAGCCTTGATTCCAATTCACCACTTACTAACGATGTGACTTTGAGCAAGTTGCTGTATCTATCTGAGCTCCAGTTTTTTCACAGTGAAATGGGAATGACTGCACTCACTTTATAGCATTGTTATGGTGATTTTAAAAGATGCATCTGGAAAGAAAATAGCCAGCACAAAGTAGATGCTTGATATATGGTAGATTTTGAGGTTTTTGTTTTTTTAATAATCATAGTCCCCAGATCTGTCTACCAGATCCGTCTCCCTGGAAAACTTACAGGCATCCTTTCATTTCAAGGATTGTAAAGCTCAACTCACCGAATGGGCCATGTAGTGGATTGCTCAAGGTCCCTAGGTCCTTGCATCCTAGGTCCCTGGATAGGATTTCAGGACATACGACTGGTGCTGGAAAAGGTTTTAGAACATGGAGAACAGGCCTGTACAGTGGGTGGGTTCTGGAAAGACCCGGTTCCCCAGTGTTGTTTATCTGCATCTTGAGCTCAGGCCTCCCCTTTTGCGGGCTTCTAGGCTGAGGACTCCGGAGCTGGGAGTAGAGGCCCATACAAACCCCAAATCCGCAAATCCTTTAATCTACTAGGGCTCTTTGAAGGGGTGAAAATGCCTGTGGATAAGAGGAACCAGCAGATGTAATTTATTTTCATTTGCAAAAAGCTTTTGCCAAGGTCCCACCCCAAAGGCTATTAAAATAAAGAAAATGGGTCACCATAGGGGGAAGCTTTGTCATGGATGGAAGACTGGCCTTGAGGAAGGAAACAAAGGGTGCAAATAAAAGGAAGCTTCTCTGGGTGGAGAAAATAGTGGGGGGCCTCTGAGCCTGAGGTGGGGCTCAGCACTTTTAGCTTTCACAGAGACTCGGAGGGAGGGAGTCCCTTAGGTGAAACCTTCCAGGTTTAGAGATAACCCTGATGTAATGCCAAGAGGAAGAGGAGGAATTGGAGGATATTGAGAAGGTGTGTGAATGAGCCAGGAACACAGACACCAACAGGTTTAACAGGTAATATATTTGGAGAGAAATAATTTAAAATACTATATTTTTTTTGAGATACAGTCTCACTCTGTCGCCCAGGTTGGAGTATAGAGGTGCAATCACAGCTCACTGCAGCCTCCAACTCCTGAGCTCAAGCGATCCTCCTGCTCCAGCCTCCTGAAGAGCTGGAACTATAGCCATAACACCTGGCTAATTTTTGTACTTTTTGTAGAGACAGGTCTCACTGTTTTGCCCAGGCTAGTCTTGAACTCCTGGCCTCAAGTGATTTTCCCTCCTTGGCCTCCCAAAGTGCTAGGATTACAGGCATGAGCCACCATGCCCAGCCTCAGAGAAATAATTTGAAATACTCTTATAGAATGAACGGTTACCAAAGTTGAAAAATATATTACTTTAGGACTCAAATATAAAC
The DNA here is from genome assembly GCA_963574885.1 of Lepilemur ruficaudatus. Classification (NCBI taxonomy): domain Eukaryota; kingdom Metazoa; phylum Chordata; class Mammalia; order Primates; family Lepilemuridae; genus Lepilemur; species Lepilemur ruficaudatus. The sequence continues at coordinate 12,809 of CAUYRT010090063.1, read as the reverse complement.
TGCTTCCTTAAGAGTGTTTCTGTAACAGCGACATTTGGGGCAGGAAAATCCTTCCCTGGGCAGAACAGTCCTGCCCCCCACGGGGCATGTAGCATCCCTGACCCCTGTCCACTAAAGGCCACTAGGTCCCCGCCAAACACACACACCAGTCATTATTACAACTGAAAAATGGCTCCTCACATTTACAAATTTCCCTTAGAAGGGCCACCCCCATTCTGATTCACTCGAAATTTAGCCCAATATGCTATGAGGCAAAATACATTCTCAGGAAGAGAACTGGAAATAAAACAGGATGCATTTAGGGTCTCCCGGGAAGTTCTAATCTCATATATCAAAAGCTTGTGGAGGTGGAATGGCCCGGACAAGAGCGACCCCATTGTGGGATGTTAGGAAGGCAAACGCAGCCAGAGAGGGAATAGAAAATGCCAGGAAGGGAGGTGAGTTTGGAATAAGGTACTTGAGGAGGGTTCTCTAAGAAAGACTCTGTACCGCAGAGTGAATGAAGTGAGGGAGGGAGCCTTGGGGGTGTGGTTTTGGGGGAAGGGGCCAAGGGTCTTGAGTGACTGGCATAAGGGACAGGAGGGAGGCCAGCTCCGTGGGGACTTGGTGAGTGAGATGGGGAGTGGCAGAGCCCAGGTCGGGCAGGACCTGCAGACTTCAATAGGAATTGGAACTCATCAAGAGCTTGCTTTTTCCTTGGCTCTTAATATCATATTGTGTCTCAGACTAATTCACGAGCTTCTTAAGGGAAGAACTGTGTCTTTTCCCTCAGAATACCCAGTGTTTCACAGACTGCCTGGCACAAAATGGGAGCACACTACGAATTAATCAAAGACCACAGAATTACGGACAATGGAAGGTGGTAACCAGCTGAATGTGGCAGGCTGAAAAATGCCACCCCTCCCAAAAAGATATCCACATCTTAATCCCTGGAACCAGAGTATGTCACCTTATATGGGCACAAAAGGGTCTTTGCTGATGTGATTAAGTTAAGGGTCTTGAGATGGTGAGATCATCGTGGATTATTAGGATGGACCCTAAATGCAATCACAAGTGTCCTTGTAAAACAGAGGCAGAGGAAAATCTGACAAGATAGAAGAGGAGAAGGCCACGTGGAGCGAAGCAGCCACAAGCCACGGAACAGCAGCAGCAATCAGAAGACAGAAGAGACAAGGCACGAAATCTCCCCTGCAGTCTCTGGAGGAAGCACAGCCCTCGCAACTCACTGATACTGATTTTAGGCTTCTGGTCTCCAGAACTGCAAGAAAATAAATTGGTATTGTTTTAAACCACCAAGTTTGTAGGCATTTGTTACATCAACCATAGGAAACTAATATGCCAGCAAATCCCAGAAGTGCCAGAATTATGAGAGTCTTCTTCAAATCTTAAAAGGCAAGTATGGGGTAAATGAACAGAAAGAAGGGCCACCAACACTCTGGTCTCGAAACACTCTTGAAGTCTTCCTTTGGGTTTTTCTTCTTACAGGCAGTGACCACATCTCACTGATCTTTACCACCCAACGACACTGAGTTCGGAGCTTACCAAGTGTTTGCTGTTTGTATTAAGGTATTATAAACCCCTTTCCTAGAGGCCAGGGTTGCAGCACCCTTTACAATCCAGAACATGGTTCCAGAAGTAAGTGAATGCTCTCCTGGGCATTTGAGAGAACAGTAGCCACAATATCAGGGAACTTCAGTCCACAGGGACACTACAAGTTCTTCACTTAGCTGAGGTCAGATGTCTTCTGTTCTTCTAGAGGACCAGAGAACCACAGATTAGGACCCCTGGGAATTTGGTGACTGCTGAGCACTGATACACTGCGAGGTGACAGCTGACAGTAGAATCTATCCCAGCCACCACCAAGATTCCCAAGGGCATGACTGTATCACATCCCAGCAGAGTCAGAGAAGAACAGAGGCAGCCCTCAGAGAGGCCAGGCCAGTGATCCCCGGACTACAAAGAGAGGAAACTGAAGCCAGCGAGGCTGAGCAAACTGCCCAGGAGCTGATGTTTCCAGAGATGGCTAAATCATCGCAATGGGTTGTTTGTCACACATTCAATCACACAGGGAACACCTGCTGTATTCGATTACAGTAACTTAGGTGGGGAAAAAAATCATGATTTTGATGGGAAAATATTTTTTCTGAAAACGATCACATAAAAAGTTTCTATGCTTAAAGGCATAAGCTTCTGTTAACTGCAAGAATCAATTATGTGGAACAGCTTATTTTCCCCAAATGTCAGTAAAATAAGCTATTACTGGTTTATACGTCACACAGAAAGAAAATTTAGAGGACTTAACTCCAAGAATGAAAACAGACATGGATCATTGATTCCAAACAGATTGAGTAAGTGCATGGATTATTCAACCATAATAAGATGTCAAGAGAAATTAGGATTTGGGAGGAAGGAGGGGACATCTCTCTCACCCACGGATGCTGATGTAAGGCAGGAGCACCATCATGCCAGACCTCAGAATGATGCCAGAAACTACACGCAAGGCAGGATGGACATGAACTAGCCCAGGGAAGCCACTTCCTAGCCTCTGGCTGAGCACCTGGTTTATTTATGGGGTCTCCCAGGGAGCCCCATTTCCCAGCTCTGTTTGCAGGGAGCTCCTTGGGTGGTCAGCAGAGTGATGCAAGCCCAAGAAGACTGTTTGAATTGTACTCTGGCCACACATAGTCCCCTCCTTTAACATCTCTGTGATGTTGGGCAAGTCATTTCACCTAAGTATCGACTTCCTCTGCTGAAAAATGTGGATAGTAATCTTCCTTCTTTCTTCATTTTCTCCCTCCCTGCCTCCCTCCCTCTCTCCCTCCCTTCTTTCTTCCCTCCGTTCCATGGATATCAAGAATATTCAGTAAAAAATTATATGCAAAAGACCCTGAAGTATCCAAAGCCCTGAACAATTTTTATAAAGTCGTGTAGGCTAAGCCAGTGCTACTACCATCCCCAAGGCTACCAGAGGGATCCCACCCTCTTGAGAGGATAACAAACTGCCCTGAGCAACATGTTCAGGTCACATGCAGGATAGTGGTGGTTGGCATTACAGAAATACTGGGCTTTGGTATTAACCAGCATCAATAATATGTTATTAATAAATCATTAGTAGTAAGTATCACTAAAAAATATCTGCTTCAGCTCAGGGTCAGGAAGATCCCTCAGGACTGGAGTCTCATAGTCACAATTACAATCATAATCATAACCATAATGGCAGCCAACCACTTTTTGAGCACTTCACTCACTGTCAGGCCCGGTCCTAGGACCTGGTCTGTTGGGACTTGGCCAGGGCACGTGGTGGTGATGGAGAAGCTGAACGTGAAATTGCGAGCAGCTTCTCTTCTTAGGGAAGATGGGGAGTGGATGCCACGTCTTTCTCGCTCACTGCTCTATCCCCAGAGCCTGGTATAGAATTTGACACACTAGTCACTCAGAAAATATTTGCTAAATGAATAGAGGAGGGCCCAGCCAGGCCATCCATATGTAAGGAACATGGATTTCTTGGTGTCTGGGAGCATACCTGGGCTTGAGGTTAGTGAGTCTAATTCAGTTCTATATCCATGACCCTTCGTTTCCCATCAGTTCTTCACCTCTATAAAAAAGGCTTACATTGTAGGTCACGTTGGACTTGGCATAGAACTTGGATGATCCTTGGCACCATCAAATCTCATAATCTGTGATGTGCACACACACAGACATCTCACACCTCCAGAATAGGAGCCGGGCCTTTTCAACGGGGCCAAGACCCCTCCCTGCACTTGGTGTCCTCACCCAGCATCCAAGGGGCTCAGGAGAGCACTACCTCCTGCTTGGGCCCCCTCAGCTAAGATCTGATTTTCTCATCATCTGGATAGTCTCAGCAACTTGCAGCAAAGGGATGAACCAAGCTGACCTTTCTGGAGGTTTGTTTAAAGCAGAACAATGTTTGTCTTGTCCAAACACTATGAATTACTCCAGAGAATCCTGCCCAGTTTTACAATCCACAGCTACAAATGGCTTACATAAATAGGGACTCGTCCTCTCTCCTGCCCCCTTCTCTGTTCCTAGTGGCGTCTCCTCCCCCTAACCACTTTCTTCCACTTTTCCAGGCCTTCCCTCTGCCCCCCTCCTTCTGCTCGTCTCTCCTCCAAGCCCCAGCATGCTGAAGGGGCAGGTCCTGGGTATTCTGGCCACATCTCGCACCTGGATTATTTCTGGCACTGGTCCCCCTATGGCTGGCTGCTCTGTCCTCGGCATGGGCAGGTTTGTCTTGCCAAGGGGGGCCTCTGGGCTCATGTGTACTATCTGTGTGGGCCTGCAGTGTGCAGTGTTAGGTCTAGCTGTGAAAGCATGTTGGTACGAGGACACCCCTGGGTTTAGGGGCTCAATGTTGAATCAGCCTGTAGTGCACTTGGGCCTTTCCTCATCTGACAGATGCTCAGTTCGCCCCCACCACGCCCTCATTGGCTACACATTCCAAGGGATCCCAAGATATCTCCTAGAAGTAGACCTCACCCACTACGGCCTCCAGCCCAAGGAGGACGCAGAAAAGACTGTTCTGCTGGTCAAATGTGACCCACAGAAAGTAAGCAGGGACCATGGGCCTGGGAGAGAAGCAGCTGCTGGGGAAAGAGCCCAGTTTGGGCTGCATTTCCCTACATAGGTCCCTATATCATCTGCTTTGGAAAGCTTGTTTAAAATGCAGCCTTCTGGGCCCCTTTGCAGAGCTAAGGAAGCTCTGAGGGGCTGGGGGAATGATGCTCAGAGTCTGAGATTCACTGCTCTGCCATGAAATACACTCTGGTTCATGCCTCTACCTAGCTGGGTGACAACAGCAAATTGCTTCAGGTCTCAGCATCTCCATCTGCATTAAGGGCTCTAGAATCTTTGAAAGGCTGCTTTCAGCTCTTAGAAAGCATAATTTCAAGAAGAGCTGGATACCAGAATCCAGAAGTCGCAAGGGGTGGGTGGAGGCATCCCAAGAGAAAATTTAGGAAGTCACTAAAGCTCCAAGGAGAGGCGCTGGTGAGGACTTGGAGAGATGCCAGGGGAGCGTGGAGCAGGACTGGTGGTTGGATATGTGAGTGATGTGTGGGATCCTTCTACGGAGGGACCCAGCACCTGGGGCCAAATGTGATCTCGTTTTATCCTTGTTTTGCAAATGAGGAAACAGATTCAGAAGGGAAGAGTGACTTCCACTCAGAAGTTGATGACTGGCGGGGGAAGTTCAATCTCCCCTTCACACCTGAGACAGTCACCTGGCCATTCCAGAAATTCCCTCTCCTCCTAGCTGTGTCCCTTGCCATTCCTGCCTGTCAACCCGGCCAAGGTTTGGCCATAGAGCCACAGCTCATTCTCCTCCCCCAACTGGAGGGCTCCACTGGGCAGAAGGGCCCAGGGTCAAATGGCCCCGTGAGGTGGACATACTGGGAGCCCGGACGGCAGGAACATCAAGCGCCAGGAGCTTCAGCGGGCTAGAGCCAGGCCAGCCCTGCCCGCGTGGAGGCTCCACAGCCCCGCGAGGAGCGCTGTCGGGCGCCGTCCACAGGGTTAGGGCTGCGGCCGGAGCGCACCATCCCGCTCCACCCGTGGGCTGGGAGCACAGCCACAGAAAGGCCCCAGCATTCAGACTCTGTGGGCTGTTTGTGCTCGGGACGACACCAGGTCAAGATGGGACCAGAGGATAAAGCCGCCGTCACCCGCTCAGCAGGTGCCCCCGGGCGGACCCTAAGGTCCGGCAGGGGTGAGGATCTGAAGGCTGCCGAAGGCACCGTGTCAGCTTCCAGGCCCCGAGGGCGAATGAGCTGATAACACAAGGAACCCAGGATAAAAAGTCTGGTGCAGGTCGGGACTGCACCAGCCAGGCTCTTTCCCCACCGATCTGTGCTTGTGCATTGAACTCCATTCAGAATTCGGGAGACCCAGAAGCTTGCTGTGTCACCTCGGCACGCTACGGACCGTCTGGCCCGCGGGTCCTCCTCTTTTGCCAACCGCGGGGTTTTGGACAGATGCTCCTAGGGCTTCAGCTCCAAGGTCTGAGCCTTGAATCGGAGGCGCCTCCTTCTAGTTTAGCGTTTGGTTTTCCAATCAATCCCTTTGTCCCCTGAGGCCTTAACCTGAGCCCCCAGTTTCTCCGTTTCCCTCGGCCCCCGCCAGGGTCCCGCTGTCGCCCGACTTTCCTGTCGAAGGCACTCGAGTGAGTGATTCCCGAGAGCGGAGGCCGAGGCCGGCGGGTCCGCGGCGCGGGCCGGGCTGTATGGAAATGGCCAGAGGAGCCGGCGGGCGCTGCGGCGATTTATTCTGGGAGTGACAGCCCCTTTGAGCGCTCGGCGAATGGCATTTTCTGTCTGTGAAAGCCTTTCTTCCCACCTCTGTTCAGATTAGCCCGGGGGATGAATGCGCCCATTATCCAGCCCGCTGACCATTCTGAAACGCCAAATTAATTACTAAGCACTGAATCAGGCGCCGGGGCCGGGGCACTGGGAGGTGTGAAAATAGCGAGCGGCTGGAGATGGGGAAGGCGAGGGGCGCAGCGCCTAGAGGGCCGGGCGGGGTGGCCCGGGGCGCGGGTGCGGCGGGGCCGGGGCGGGCTTGGCCGGCCGCCGAGCGCGACCTGCCGGCGTGACCGTGTGCGACCGCGGGGCGAACTGGCTGCAAGGGACCCGGGCAGGCAGGAAGGCGCAGAGCCCGGATCGCGGCCCGGAGCAGGCTGGGGCTCGCCGGGACCGCGGCCAGAGCGCGCCAAGTGTGCAGGGCGCCGGGCTGGGGCTCTGGCGTGCGCTCCGCGTCGCGCGCGGGTGCCTGTCTTCGATGCACCGCCAGGGATGGCCGCCCCCAGACGGCCCCAGCGCGCGGCCACCCCCGCCATCCCCGCGCAGGCTCTGCGCCGTTCCTGCTGCCCTCCGAGGCCTTCAAAAAACTTGGGCGCCGCCCTCCGACTGCAGCCCCAGCCAGAGGTTCCCAAGTGCGGGGCAGCCGCGGGCTGCCCCCACCGGGCCGGGACTCGGGTTCCGCGGGTGGCACTTACCTGCTCGAGGCGCTGGGCGGCAGAGGGAGGCGAGCTCTCGGCAGCTCCCGCTGGAGTGCGCCGGGCGCGGAGGAGCGCGCGCCTTAATAAGACTCTTCCCCAAGACTCCGCCAGGTGGTGTCACGCCGGCCCGGTCCTTGCGGCTCCTCACCCCCGCGGCCACCCTGCTTCCCTGGCTATCTCGGGCAGGATCCACGGCGCTCGCTCCCACCCCGCGCCCTGCCGCATCGGGTCCGGCGGAGTTGGGCCAGAAATGCAGGAGGACAGGATGGACACAATTTGGGACACACAGAGAGCCAAGAGAAAGCCACCCATCCTACCCACTCTGGCTTTGGTTGGCCTGGGCGCTGAAGGAAGCTATTTTTTTGGCCGTGTGCTGGGGGTGGGGGTAAGGGAGGCGAGGGTTGAGAAGTCCGGTCCAAGGCCGTGCGATTAAGTCCCCACTGCCGTCACCTCAGGACAAACTTCAAGTCCCTGGTAACTGGTCCTCTTGCCCAAGATGGCCCGTTGACACGCCTCCCCCAATTACCATTAAAATGACTGAAGAGATAAAACAGAGAATTGCTGTCACTTAGCACTAGGGAAATGCGTCATTCGCACCCCCGAAACTTAGGAAGGTTTAAGAGTAAGGTTGAAGGAACTCCACGTTCGTCAGGCGAGAAGCAGGAGCCCGCCTGGGAAGCCGTAGAGCAACACGCTCCCACCCCCACGCCACCCCCACGCCACCCCTCTGTGTCTCCCCCACGCTGCGGGTGCGTGCGCCAGTCCACAGCGGGCCGCCACCTGGGAACCCCCTGCGGAGCTCGCGGCTGCAGTAGGGCACAGGTTTGCCAGCATAAACTAGGATTCTAGCTTCAGGCCATTATTAAAATTTTACATTATGAGTCTTCTCTTTCAAGAACTGTTTTTTGACATTTGTACTGAGATTTCAAACCGCATTAACAATTCAGTTTTTCTGTCTTCATTGTTTATTGCCATTTCTTTTATGTAAACGTCTTCCTTGTTCCTGAGTTCCTTATTTGGATTAATTTCTCACACCACTGAAATGCTACTTTGAGTAACCCTTGGGGGAAGGGCCAATAGATGGTAGACCTTTTGAGTCTGTGTATGTCTGGGAATGTCTCTGTTAACTTACACACAGACATTAGTTAGATGTAGGATTCTATGGTCATAACCCTGCATTTACTCTTACAACTCTGTAAAATAGGGATGTTGCTAGCATTAAACAGGGAAATGAATGTAAAGTGCTTACTTTGCTCTGTGGCTAAGACATAGCAGAATCCATGAATGTGACTATGACTATCCTTTATTAGTTATTGAGTCATCGTCTTCTAGTTTTATAGTTAAAGAAATTTCTCCTAGGTTTAGAGAAGATCCTTTTAATCTTTTTTTTTCCCCAAGTGGCTTTAGCTTTCTTAACTTTCTTCAAAGAAAAAAAAAATGATAGTTTCTGTTACTACCTCCTTTACTAATTGTTCTCTCTGGTTAGTTCCTTATTCTCTCATCACCTTCATTGCTCCTCCCAGAAAATGAACACATTGGACCACATGGTTGTGCTTCCCACCAGCTCCAATAGGCTGGGAGTCTATTCGCCTACTGTTAAAAAGCAATGGCCCCAGCACAAAGAAAAAGCACAATGATTAAGATGGCTATAATAAAAAAAAAAGACAGGTAATAACAAGCATTGGCAAAGACGTGGAGAAAATGGAGCCATCATACATTGTTGGGAGGAATGTAAACTGGTGCCACCAATGGAAAACAGTCTGGTAGCACCTCAAAAGGTTAGACAAAGGTTAAGCCACATGATCCAGCAATTGCACTCCTAGGAATATATAACCAAGGTGCATGTCTACCAAGAGAGATGAAAACATCTGTCCACACAAAAACATGTACACAAATGTTCATAACAGCCCCAAACTGGAAACAACCAAAGTCCATCAATTCATGATTAGATAAATAAAATATGGTATATCCATTCAATGGAATGTTATTCAACCCTTAAGAGGAATAAAGTACTGATACATGCTACGAAGTAGATGAAACCTGAAGACATTACGCTGAGTGAGAGAAAGCAGTCACAGAAGACCATATATTGTATGGTTCCATTTATGATGAAATGTCTAGAATAGACAAATCCATGGAGACAGAAAGTGTATTAGCGGTTGCCGGGGGCTGGAGATAGGAGTTGGGGGTAATGGGTAGTGAATGCTAATGGAAACAGGGTTTTCTTTCAGGGTGGTAGAAAGGGATTATGGTGATGGCTGCCCAGCTCTGTGAATACACTAAAAACTATTGAACTATACACTTTAAATGGACAAATTATATGGTATATGAATTATATTTCAATATGGATGTCACATAAAAAATATTTGTTGAGCACTCAATAGGTGTCAAGTCCCGGGGTAAGTGTGGTGACACAGAAGTGAGCAAGGAGATGTGGGCTTTGCCTTCATGAAGCTTACAAAGTAATTGGGGGTTTAGCCAGGGCTCTGTGATCTGCCAAAAGAATGAAACACCCTCCTCACATTTATGCACCAAGATTTTGACAGCCCATACAATGGCAAGACTTTTCTAGATCTTGCCATGTCTAATTCCTAGGTATTCACTTCCTATTCTTCTTTCCATCTTTGCAATCCTCCTGCCCTGAAAGACATGGCTAGACATAGCCCTGTATACTCGGCACTGTATAATCTTTGAATCTCAGAACAGTGTCTCCCAAGAGAGCAGCTACTTGCAAGCCCATAGCAGAGTGATTACGAGCAGCAATCCTAGATCAGACCACCAGGCTGCAAATCCCAGCCCTGTTTCCTAGTAGCTACTTGATCACAGTCAAGCTACTTACCTTCTCTGTACCTCAGTTTCCTCTTGTGCAAAGTGGGGATAACAGTGGTTAAGTCATAAGGGTTTTGTGAGTATTAAATGAATTAGGATATATGATATTATATATGTTAGCACATTTATATGTTAACATAAAGTGATGGCATGTGGAAGGCACCCTGTAAGTGTGTTAGCTGGTATTATTCATTTTATTGCTGCCAAAGAAGGTGCTGCAACCGATCTCACAGATCTGCTACCTTCCCAGACTCCACTAGGTGGCGCAGGCGTACCACTTCGGGCCACGAAAACGTCCCCTGGGTGGCTTGCACAGTAAATGCTGATCTTTGATGATGCAAATAGTTTGCTAGTGCTGTGGTTGTGGTTCCATCTGTGAGTTATATATAACAATATCACCTATAATGCAGAAAATTTCTCTAATCAATACCATTCACTGGAAAAAGTTTTCTTCATTCCAGGGAATCCAGTGCATGTCTACCAAGAAAGGCTGTGGTCTGGGTAAAATATTAGCTCCATGACTGCTCATGTCCTGCCATCCTACAAGGCCTTGAAGCACGTGTCTGAGTTTTCCCACAGCACTATCCTCCTTTTTATAACAAATACTCTGTAACCACCACCACCCCCTTATCATGTGGCTTTCCAACAACCATAATTTCCTCCCCTATATCAACTTAATTCCTTACTAGCAATATAAGGAAGAAAAAGTCATGTGTAGTCATGGTAAAATAAGATGCATTCCAATATGTAAATGCTTTGGGCACAGCTACATTAGAGGACATAGCGAAGGAGTCAAATGCTTGCATCCATGTGTAGAATTAGCGAGAAGACCACAGGAACAAATGAGGTCTGATAGAGGTGTGTTTGATCTGGTGATTCAAACACCTTGAGTGGCATTCCCCTGGGTGACATGATTTTCCAAAGTGATCAACAGTTCTTGGTTAAGCCGCCTTCCTAGAAATGTTAGTGTATATTAAAATTGTGAAAACCAAGCCAAACCTAACCTTTGTGTTCACAGACAAAATAAAGTTAAGTTCTGGGAATAGATGACATTTTTGTCTACATGAATGTCCAGTGGGACATCTAAAATTTGTAGGGGACAACTCTTGTTGTGCATAGTTGTCCCTTACATGCTGGTGCCTGACTACTAAATAGTAATAGTGACCCCCAATCACTGTGACAACCAAAACCACTTCCCCACAGATTTCCACATGAACAATAGAATCTCCCTTGAGATGTACCAGTTCAGGGTTGAAATCGCTTTGGACACTTGTACCAAAGCTGGCACTTGGTCTGCTTGCAGCTTAGCTTGTAAAAGGGATTTGATTTTTTCTAGCTCATACAAATCCACTTGCTGGGACTTAGAGGGGGTTCCAGAGAGAGGGACGCTGTGGGAGGGCACCTTCTCCTCTATCCCTGTCTCCATCTCCCTTCTTGTTGGCTCTTTGTCAAGAAAGGGGAGACCTGAGGGAGGCTAGCCTCACCTGCCAGTCTCAGGTACAACCTGGTGATCTTTTTGTGGTTTTTCCTGAAACCCAGCTGGGAAGTAAATCAGTGCAGACATAATCCCGATTTTAGCCACAGGGGCCAGAGCCTCTGACAGAACCCCTGTCTCAGGAGAAGTTCCTGCTGTACGTTTGCTTGGCGTGGTGTCAATCTCAAACTGTTCTCACTCGGTTTTCTCAGGGACGGGGCTGGTGAGACCACAGCTCCTTGGGACAGAGCTCCATGGCATGTACAGGCTTGCTCGCTGGCTCCATTAATTATGCTCACGTCCACCTGCTACAGGGCTTTTTCCGGTCTGTACATCTGGCCCTTCCTTTCTCTCGGCAGTTCTGGCACCTCCCTGCCCCTTTCAATTTTCGGCTTGTTTGTCTGGAGAGGCAGGTATGACATGACCCAATCCCCTCCCTGGAATTCCTGGAATTCAGCAGCTTTCGCAAACCAAGACTGGAGTCTCTCCTGAGCAGGGCAGCTGCATCTTTCTGTACACATTCCATCACTTCTGCCAATTGACGTCTCCAGGCCAGCTGGTCATCTACAACGTGGATTTTGATGCATCAAATTCCCTCCCAGACTCTCTGGTTTAAAAATGGGCAGCTGAAGAGCCCAGAAGCCCTTCATCAGAAGCCCAGCATCACAAGTAAGGGTCAGAAGCCTGTGACCGTGTATTTGTGCCATTAGACAACAGTCCACATGTTTTCTCACCCAGGCATCCACGCACCTGCAGCTGGAAGCCTCTGTGGTTTAGCTAGTGCACAGACACTTATTGGCCACCTTCGGCATGCCAGGCACTATGGGCACAGAGGGGACTGGGCAGACACAGTCCCTGTTCTCACAGAGCTTACAGCCTAGTGGGAAAGACAGACATTCAATAAGCAATAGCACACATGGCTGTGTGAGTGCAGCCGAGGTGGGCATCGCCAAGAAGCACAGCAGTCATGTGAGAGTATGACAAGGGCTGGGGTGGTCAGGGGGCTGGGACTCAGGGCACTGCTGAGAAAGTGACATTGAAGTTGAAACCTGAGGGACAAGAAGGTGTTAGCCAGGAGAAGAGAGTCAGAAAGAGCCTTCCCAGTGTGGGGAACCGCACTGGTGATGGCTCTAAGCCAGAAGGCAGCTTGGTGTGATCCAGAAATCTTTTTTTTTTTTTGAGACAGAGTCTTACTTTGTTGCCTGGGCTAGAGTGCCGTGGCATCAGCCTAGCTCACAGCAACCTCAAACTCCTGGGCTCAAGCGATCCTTCTGCCTCAGCCTCCCGAGTAGCTGGAACTACAGGCATGTGCCACCATGCCCGGCTAAGTTTTTCTCTCTCTATATATAGTTGGCCAATTAATTTCTTTCTATTATTAGTAGAGACGGGGTCTCGCTCTTGCTCAGGCTGGTTTCAAACTCCTGACCTTGAGTGATCCGCCCGCCTCGGCCTCCCAGAGTGCTAGGATTACAGGCGTGAGCCACCGCGCCCGGC
>CAUYRT010090062.1:0-11013 GCA_963574885.1 Lepilemur ruficaudatus | reverse complement strand
AAGAAATTAGCTGGACAACTAAAAATATATATAGAAAAAATGAGCCAGGCATGGTGGTGCATGCCTGTAGTCCCAGCTACTCGGGAGGCTGAGGCAGAAGGATCGCTTGAGCCCAGGAGTTTGAGGTTGCTGTGAGCTAGGATGATGCCCCGGCACTCTACAGCCTGGGCAACAGAGTGAGACTCTGTCTCAAAAAAAAAAAAAAAAAAAAAAAAAAAGAAAAATCTGTTTTAGGCTCTTGGTCTTCTAATTAATTAATTTGTTAATTGAAAAAGTAACCTAGACAGATTCAATTAACATAAGTAATATATGCAGATAGTAACATAAAATTCAAAACAGAAATAAAAGGTCTATGACGGAAAGTAAATGCCCCAGCCTGGGCCTCATGGCTACAAATGCCTGCAGAAGTGTAGGCAAAATCTGCATATGTTTGTAGACAAACTTTTCAGGGCAGGGAACTTACAAGTTTTTATCAGATTCTTCAGGATTCCATTACCTAGAAATGGTGGGAACCAACAGTCTAGTTCACCTGGCTTAGTACAGCTCAGTGGGGTCAAATCTAAGGGTGGGGTTGGGGTGGGTGCCTATAGGCAGGGCGTCAGAGTAAGTTCTCAAGTCAGTAGATAAGGCTAACATGCCACAAATTCAAAACCACAAAGTTTATCAAGTGGATCATGGTCTTTGGAAGCTGGAAAGCCAAAAAGGAAACTTTGTTTGCCTTTCGGCCGTTACCTTCCCTTCCTGGAGGCAAGGTACTCAAGATCTAGGTTGAAAAAGCAATGGGCAGGCCACTGGCAGGCCGAGGTCACACGCCCAAGCCCGTGAGTTCGGTGCACGTGTCACGGTACTCAGTGGAGTCAGTGAATGTTGATTCTGATGCCAGCGACAGTACTCAGCAGTCTTGGCTTCTGTGACTTCTTCAAAATCAACCCATGCTTTCTGTTTTAAATCCCAAACGCTATTTTCATAACATTAAATGATAAGAGCAACGTTGTGGGTAGATAAGCAATGTAAGTGATAGGAAGCAGCGGTAATAAATAAAAGTGCATTTTAGAGCTTTTAGAAAATACCCATGACAAAAGTACTGTAAATATTATGTCCCTCCCCTCCTTTAAAGAATTGGTATAACCATAGAAAGCCACATAGCCCTTAAAGTAACCCTCCTCTTCCCCAGCCTCAGCCACCCGAACAATATTTTACATCTTGGATAGGCAGTGGTAGAAACTTCAGGAATGATATCCTTCTCAGTTCTGCTCTGATAAGGGATCTCACACATTTTTACACATTGCATGACTAATTTCACCAAAACATCTTCTAGCCGCAATCCTTGAAAAATGAGCAGCAAAAGATACAGATAATTTCACGCAGTCTTAGTACATCTCATTCTTGGATAAGAACAAATGTCCTGTCCTTGTGCTCTATTTGAAATAAAAATGTATTGAGCCCCGTTTTAGTCACTCAGACCATAGTCACTGTTTCCATCTCTTACAAAAATGGCAGATTACGATGTCACAACGCAGAGTGGTTTCAAAGACCACAGTCAGACTCAGTGGAAATTCCTTTTGAAGACAGCAGGGATTCAGCCCCACAGAAAACCACAAAAGCTATAACGCCACAAGCAAACGTAAGCTAGTAGTAGTTATTCGGATGCCAACCCAGCAATTGTGTGACCTTTATCCACGCTGGCCACTTCCCAGGGCTCGTTATGAGAAAGGTTGTTCTTTCTCCCTCCTGAATGAATGCAGCTTTTGAACGCGCTTTCTAGTTACATTCGGTCCCAGCGCCGCCAGATTATTTTACCCATGCTCTCCTAATGGGAAATTCACTCACTTTCTTCCCAGAGAAAGAGCTGCCTTGTGATAATTATAGCAGTCTTCAAAACTCCAGGATGTGTTGTAGCATTTTGAAAGGAAAGGTCTTTGGCAAAACAAAAAAGAAATAATTTCTCTTCAGTCCATCTTTGTCCCCTTACAATCCTGCAGTGAAATGGTGAAAGAAACCAGAAACAAACACTAATGCTGCAGTTTCATGTTTTGTATCATATGAGATAATCCAATCGGCATTTTCACCAAAGCAATTTATGGTACCTTACTTTATTATATCCAGAATTGATAACGTGAGAGCAGGCTGTGGTACATTTCTTTCTGGAAAGCAGTGAGAAGTTAGTGAAACCAAGAGAGAAAGTTGCTCTAAATTAAACCAATAAAGTAATATTTAAAAGGTCACCCTCACGGCTGCCAATTTCCTTTTGTGGGAAATGAGAAATGAGGGGGCCGCCGCACCAGCCGCACGCAGATCCCCCCTTGGCACTGAGTTGGTGAAACGAAGGAAAATCTTGGGAGGACACGGCCACGACTCCCGCGCTGGGCAGCGGGGGCTCAGGGCTGGCGCTGGGCTCGTGGGGCACAGCCAAGGGAGCAGCTCTGATTTAGCACCTTCCAAAGGTTCTAAAAAAGGCAAATTGGATTCCAGGGTCAGAGTTTTTAAGAGGAGACTGCTTCAGAGGACTTGGATGATGTCAGAAATGATGTTCTGGGTGATACACTCATCCGTGAGCCCCACGGAGAAGCGAAAGGGAAACACAGGAAGCTGGAGTGGTTTATGAGAACCACCCTCCCCACACAGTGTGTATGAAAGACAGAGGGAATGGCATCAATCGAAGGGCAAAGACAATTGCAGAGGAGAAAAGTCAGAAGGGTGAACTTCAAAGTCCCAAGACCCCTAGTGGATGCTTAAAACTGTGGATGGTACCAAATCCTATATATGCTCTGTTTTTTCCTATACATACGTATCTTTGATAAAGTTTATTTTATAAAGGAGGCACAGTAAGAGATTAACAATGATAATAAAATAGAGCAATTATAACAATATACTAGAATAAAAGTTATATGAATGTGGTCTCTCAAAATATCTTATCATACCCTACCCTATTTTGGACCTTGGTTGACCACAGGTAACTGACACCACAGAAAGCAAAACCATGGATAAAGGGGACCATACGTGATAAACATGTTCGAGGCTGTGTGCTGAAAAGTCCAGCAGGTATCCAGCTCTGTCACAAACAGGCTCCATGACTTGGAAAAGTCACCCAACCCTCCATGTCACTAAATACAAGTTCCATCCTGCTTCCTTCTTTCTAC
This sequence comes from Lepilemur ruficaudatus, assembly GCA_963574885.1. Classification (NCBI taxonomy): domain Eukaryota; kingdom Metazoa; phylum Chordata; class Mammalia; order Primates; family Lepilemuridae; genus Lepilemur; species Lepilemur ruficaudatus. Next base: position 7,873 of record CAUYRT010090062.1, on the reverse strand, counting down.
AAAGCAGTAGTAAATCAGTGGCTCGTGGGATGGTTGTATAGATCACATGCGCGCAAGAGCACCTTGTCAACTGTACAGCAGGTCATGACGCTATGACTAAAAACAGCAAAGAGATCACGGGCTAAGCTCATGTGCTGATGTTTCAATTCCAATAGGTAAAAGAAAACCCCATTATTTTCTCAATTTCATTTTGCTTCTGACTGCTTGGATAAGAACATGCAATACTATTCAGCCATAAAAAAGAATGAAATCCTGTCATTTGTGACAACATGGATGGACCTGGAGGACATTATGCTAAGTGAAATAAGCCAGGCACAGATAGACAAATACCTCATGATCTCACTCATCTGTGGAATTTTAAAAAGTTGAGCTCATAAAAGTAGAGAGTATAAAGATAGTTACCAGGGGCTGGGGAGGGGAGGGGAGGGGAAGAGGTTTGATCAGTGAGTTACAGTCAGATAGGTAGAATAAGTTCTGGTGTTCTACTACACAGTAGGATGACTGTAATTAACAATAATGTATTATATATTTCAAAAAAGCTAGAAGAGAAGAATTTGTTCTCATCACAGATGTTTGGGTTGATATACTAATCACCCTGATTTGATCATTATACAATGTATCCACATGTCAAAGCATCACACCGTATCCCATAAATATGTCCAATTATGTGTCAATTAAAAATAAATTTAAAAAAATTTTAAGTATTAAAAGAATAGTGACCTTCAGCTTGGAAAATATACACAAAAAAATCTAGAAAGTGAGAACTGAGGTCCCAAATTGATTAGAAAATATTCTAAGTGAATTTAAGCATTACAGTGAAGACAAATTACATCCCCAGATACTTAGAGAACTTGAAGATAAAATAACTAAATCCTCCCCTGTGATATGAGTGGAGTCAGGGAAACATATCTGTAATTTTCAAAAGGGAAAAGGAAGATACATGCTTCAAAGACCATGGATTGGTGAATTTGATATACATTCTACACAAGAGTCCAGAATAGATTATTAAAGAATGTTTTGTGAGCACTTAGAGGATGCAGTGATTATTAGATGTAAGAAATCAGCCTCTCTTGCTTTTTTCTGATAAGGCTGGATTGCTAGCTGAGGGAAATCTCTAGACACAAACTATCTGAAATCATGACAAGGCATTTGTAAAGGGCTTTCAAGCTACCCTTGTTCACAAGGGAATGTAGAAGAGGGGACCTTGAGTGAGTGAGGTTCATTCCCAACAGATCTCAAGGTTGTGTCCAAAAGTAGTGATAAAGTGTTAAGCTACTGGGCAGTCTCCAGTGTTTGGTGTGGTCTGCAGTCGGTCCTTTTGCTATTTCAATCTGCTGCTCTCCATAGCTCAGGCAAGTTATGGACATCTTCTTGACCAAGTCTGCAGCTGACATGAAGCTAGGAAGCAAGGCCAACCCATTCAAGGACAAAATCATCAGATGCCTAAATGAACTTGACAAACCAGAAAGATGAGGATCTGAAAAGGTTTAATGTCATGGGAACAAATATTATATCCTAAATTTAGGTCTTAGCAACCAAATGCATGATTTCAAGATGTGGGTGAGGGAAGGTGGTGGAGGAACAGGATCGGCACCAATATAGAAAAGACTGAAAAGGCTTAGTTGATCTAAACATCAGCTTGAGTCCAAATGAAGTGTTCATTCAAAAGGCCAACTAGAACTTACAATGAATGGCCAAAACCATGGAACCCACTGCAGTTCAGTGCTCAGCTCTGAATGTGCGTTTCTAGAATAGCTACAAGGAGTCCAGTAATTGCATGGAAGAGCCAGTGGGAAAATTAGAAGCTATGCACACAAGTAAGTACCCACCACAGCACCTCTTTCTGAACTCTTAGATTCTGTGAAACCTCTCCATTTAGCATCCAGGTGCAACATCAGAACACTGAGGAAGATTCAAGTTGGGCAAAGAAATTACCAGCAAGTGACAACTTCTTCATAGACATTTAAATTGCGTGTATGTTTGAAAGTACTCCTGGAAAAGACTTAACTGATGGGAGGAAAGTCTTTGTATTAAAAATAACTTTTAGATAGCTATAACTGAAAATTACTAGATTTCAAAAATAAAAGGTCAACCACCCAGCAAAGAGTAAGTTAAAAGAGTTTATTCGGTTTCTAAATTTTGAAAGTAATCTTCACGACTGAATATAACTGCAGGACTTTTAAATCAGATCCCAAACAAGTCTTGGGTTTTTCTTACATTTCCTTATTTCCCATAACTCTAATAGAACATGAATTAGATATGTAAATCAGCTCTCACTGAAAGTGAAATGCAGCCTCTTAGTCATCTCTCCTTGGATAAAATTATCTGTTGTTGGTTATTAACCAGCCTACATATAAAAGAATAACTTTAAAAATGTGATGGTTGCATAAGAGTTTTCCTTTACCCCCTGGGTCAGATGAGGGGAAATTCCATGGCACAGAATAAAATGTATGCTGTTTCCACAGAAAAGATTCTGTTTCCATAAAGTTTGGCAATAGCATTCTTGGACAACTAATATGTTTCCTTTCTCACACTTATTCAATTAAGCAATTCACTGCACGGCTCCCTGAAGTGGTGGTTATTGATTTGGACATAAGCCACATTTTTTCCCTTTCTAAGACCGTGGGGACATATCTTGCCTTAGTGCTAAAGACATTCCAAAGTGGTTAATCATGTACATAAGTAAACAATACTGTTTGGGATGCTTAGAGATGGTAGAAGCTCTAGCTCAAGAGTCAATCTTCTGGAGCAACAGATGCATAGAATATGGGAGGCTGGGAGGATATTCTACCCTGGGATTTGACCAAAAGCCATCAGAAAAATGGCCCCAAAGGTATCAGATGTCCATCCACTGATGGATAAATAAATTAAATGTGATACATATCCATACAATGGAATATTACTGGGCCATCAAAAGAAATGAAGTACTCACACGTGCTACAACATGATAAACCTCAAAAAATTATGCTAAGTGAAAGAAGCCAGGCACAAAAGACCATATACAATTCCATTCAAAATAAATGTCCAAAGTAGGAAAACCTATAGAGACAGAAGGAAATAAATGGTTGCGGCGATGGTACAACCCTCAAAATATTCTAAAACACAGTGAATTGTACCCTTTAAATGGGTGAACTGTGTGGTATATGAATTCTATCTCAATAAGGCTGTTAAACATCAGGGAGTTGTGATGAAAATGTAGGGCCATCAATTTGTAATCTGTGATTAACCAGTTTGGTTTCTATGTTGAACTAATGATCTCTCCTTAAACTTCTTTATTCTCCTTCCAGAATGCCCTTGTTTAGGGACATTTCAATAACTTTCCATTCATTTATCTTTTTAAATTTAACTTTTTTTGGTTTTGAGATAACTTTAGACTTTCAGAAGTGTTGCAAAAACATTACATGGAGTTCCGATATATCCTTCACTGACCTTATGTTAACATCTTACATAATTATAGAACATTTATCAAAACTAAAACAGTAACCTTGGTACAATGCTATTAACTAAAGTACAGAACTCACTTGGATTTCACAAGTTTGCCCACTAATGTCCCTTTTCCATTCCAGGATACAGTCCAGGATCTTACATTCCATTCAGTTGTCAGGTCTCCTTGGTAGTCTTCAATCTGTGATAGTTCCCCCATCTTTCCTTGTTTTTTATGACCGATTCTTTTGAAGAGTACTAGTCAAGAATTTTATAGAATGTCCCTCAATTTGGGTTTGTTTGATGTTTCCTCGTGATTTGGCTGAGGTTAGGCATGACTGTGAAAGGAAACCAGAGCAATGACGCTATATGTCTTCTGCAGCGCATGGTATGGGGGATGGTAAATGGTATTGACACGTTACCTTACGATGTCAACCTTGGTCACTTGGCTAGGGTGGCGTGCACTAAGAGTCTCCACTGATAGGTTGAATTTAAAACTTATTTTCACGTACTCAACAAATACTCATTCAACTGTTTGCCATATGCCAGAGCTAACATCAGGCTCCAGGGCAATCATGCTCATTCCTGTTCGCAAACCAAGATAATCTGTGAAGTCTTTTGAACATACACATTCCTGGGCTCAGCCTCGTGAGATTCTGAGCCAATCAATATGAGCGAGGGTGCCCAGGGGATTTTGACAGTGGCCTGGATGGAGAGGTAGAAAGAAATAGGACAGTGGCCCTGCTTTGGAGGAACTCTCAGTCTAGAAGAACACATAGGTAAATCACAAAGCAATGATAACCATTCTAACAAGGCATGAACTAAGGGCTGTTTGAGCACAAAAAACAGAGCCCCTAACACTGCTTCATGGAGAGTCTGATTTTCAGGATCTGGTCTTTGGAGGTACTCAACTCTTAAACAGCTCTGGTCTCTGTGTTTACTTTTTAAAAAGTATACAATGAATATATGTCTGCAAAGAAAAGTATAAAATAATATATAAAATATAATAATAATTCTGCACATGCTTTGTCATAAAAGCCACATTGTCTGGGACAGTCTTTTGTAAAAAGTAGAACCCTTTTACAACTGTGAGGCTAAGTCTGGAAGTTTCCAAATATGTTTGGAGAGGTTAGAGCTGTTCTAACCTCTGTCCAGGGAGAAGGGAGATACAAAGACCCCATTAGGGACTTCACCCAAGATGAGCAGGTGCCTCACAGAAATCCCAGTGGTTACCTGACTTGTAACTCACTAGTTAATTCATTTTCTGAACCCTCAGACTTAAAGTCTTATTTGAGTAGCTCAGGCTGTGCTCATCTTACGTTAGAATCACCTGAGGAGCTTTGAAAACATGCCAATGTCCAGGTTACTCCCTGAGGTCCTGATTTAACTGGTTTGGAGCAGGGCCTGGACACCTGGCAGATTTTAAACCTTCCCAGGTATGGCTCACATTCAAACACAGCTCTTCAGAGAGCCAGGGAGTGTGGCCTTGAGTCTCAGTCCTCAGGCTCTAACCTGGGCTCTGTCACTTACCAGTCAGGTAGGTTCAGGAAAAGGGCTTATCTCCATGTCTCTGTTTTCTGATTTTTGGAGGAGGATGACAGGGTTTCCTTTGGGAGTGATGAAAATGCTTTGGAACTAGATGGAGTTGGTGGTTGCCCAAGGTTGTGAAATGTACCAAATGTCACTAAATTGTTAACCTTAAAATGATTCATTTTTATGTGAATTTAATCCCAATTTTTAAAAAGGGATGATTGTATTGACTTCACAGGATGGTCTTGGGATTAAATTAATCCACATTAAGCAATTAGAACCAAATCTGGCAGAGTAAGCCCTGCAGTGACACTGATTGTGATTATATGCTAGTCCAGCTGTTTCACTCCATGTAAGTGCCATGAAAATGTGCTCAAGGGATCTAGACGACTCAAGTGTTTCGATTTTTGCATAATGAATGATTATAAACCAAACACTTATATTTAAAAATGCATCTCCTTTTAGAATGTATCTTGTCCTTCACGTTGAAATAAGCAAGCTCCCATTTCATTAAGCTGTACTTTGTCTTTTTAAAATTGAATGCAGCATTAAAAAATAAAAGACTGGGCTGCTTTAAATGACAAAAAAACCCCAAAACACTGTCATCTTTTCTTACCCTGAGCAACAACACATGAGAATGCTTAATAGTACATATTGTGCAAAAAGACATTTCAAATTGAGCCACTAGCGATTTACAATAGATATATTAATACTATTTTTATTCAAAAAGTGTGGGATTAAGAAATATTATGAAGCAGTCAAAATTTTTGTTTTAACGGTTTGTAAACAGATATAAACAAAGATTAAGGCTCCTGTCTAGAAATAAAATGGAACATTTTCGTTTACAAAAAGCCTACACTTTTCTAGAGCTTAAGGATGAAAATTTTAACAAAAAAAGTGTATCGGGGAAAATTAATACAGTAAATGGCATATTCCTTGGTAATTAGATTCAACAAATTGCCAAAGGACACTGAGTATACTCAACACGTTCTGTAAGGTGCTGGGGGATTTGAGAACTGGTGAGCAACTTTTAAAGTTGGAGGCTACTGGTAATACCTGCAATGCCGGTACAGGGACATGACGACAGTGGTCTACCTTCAGAAGTGACAAAACTGTGGCAGTGGCCAAGAGCCCATGCACTGTGGAAAAATTAGCTTACATGCTATCATGGGTTGAATTGTGCCCCACTAATATACATGTTCAGGTCCTAACCCCCCAGTATCTCTGAATGTGACCTTATTTGGAAATAAAATCTTTACAATTGTAATCAAATTAAGATGAGGTCATACTGAATTAGGGTGGCCCTTAGCCCAATGACAGGTACCTTTATGGGAAATTTGGACATGCAGGAGATACACTGGGGAAATGTGAAAGCAGAGGCAGAAATTGGAGTGATGAGTCTATAAGCCAAGAAACAACAAGGATTGCCTGCAACACCAGAAGCTAGGATAGAGGCATGGAAGGCATTCTCCCTAGGAGCTTTCAGAAGGAACCCACCCTGCCTACACAATGGTTTTGAATTCTGACCTCCAGAACTGTGAGAGAATAGATTGGTTATTTCAGCCATCCTATTTGTATGACAGTATTTTGTTATGGCAGCACTAGGAAACTCATACATGTGCCATCTTGGGTATATTCCCTTCAAAAACCATGAGAGGTTGAAGAAAAGAGGGGTCAAAGACAGACACTGGAGTCAAACATTTTGATTTTGCCATGTAAGAGCTGTGTGGCCTTGAGCCAGGCACTAAATTTCCTTGTGCATTTCCTTGTGGGATAATAATAGAATCTACCTCACATGGTCATTGTGAAGATTAAACAAGCTCAAACTCAAGAGGACTGCATTAATGCTATTACTGTTATTCTGAAAAATCTTCATTTGTACCCTATATGTAATGATCCTTCCCTTCAAATTCCCTTTCCCTTTTTGGCCTATGTTTTAATTTTCTGACATTTTAATACTTCAAACAGGGTAGAACCTATGATGCCTATGTTTGAATGAAAACCTGGGCTTGATGAGCAATACAATCCAAAACTATTTCTGTGATTTCAAGCTGTTACTATTAATAGCCCAACCATAGAAAGGCAAAAATAGTAACAAGTGCCTTTGAGCACAGAGAATGAGTATCCATCTCTGTCCTTGAGAAGATGACAGTTGGATACAGGTAGAAGGACAAACATCCTCAAAGTCAAAAGAAGGACAGACACAAATGAAGATACAACAAGGCAAAAGTAAAGTTTCTCCAGGCAGAGCTGAACGAGAGGCGTTCATAGGACTATCAAGGATGCATGAGTCATGGGAGGCTGCTGGGAACCACCAGGAAAAGGAGTCAAGGTGGAGACGACTCCTAGCATGGCTTTGAAAGTGAACAGACATAATACGGAGAGGAGGACTGGCATGAGCAAAAGGTCACGGGCAGTTCAGTTCCTCAATTAGTTAAACGTCCAATCACTGTATGACCCAGCAATTCCACTCCTAGGTATATACCCAAAAGAACTGAAAGCAGGTGCTCAAACAAAAACCTGTACACACATGGTCATGGGAACACTCTTTACAGTAGCCAAGAAGTGGAAACGGCCCAAGTGTCTATCAACTAAGGAATGGATACATAAAGTGTGGTCTCTCTATACAATGGGACAGCAGTCAGCCACAAAAAGGAATGGAATACTGACACGTGCTACAACATGGAAAACATTATGCCAAGTGAAAGAAGACATACACAAAAGGCTACATATTGTATGATTCTATTTATATGAAATATAATGGGCAAATATGGGCAAATCCATAGAGACAGAAAGCAGATTAGTGGTTGTGGGGCATGAGGGTTGACTGCTTAATGGCCATGGAGTTTTCTTTTGGGTAAAGAAAATGTCTGAGAACAACACAGTGGTGATGTTTGTACAACATTGTGAATGTACTAAA
>CAUYRT010090061.1:0-20241 GCA_963574885.1 Lepilemur ruficaudatus | reverse complement strand
CAATCTTTATGGAGCATACTGTTTCTGCAGCTGAGACTGAGGCCATACTTATGTTGACAGCTTCCCTCACTTTTTTACCTTCAGCCAGCCCCCAAATGGAGGTGGATTTCTTTGACAGCTGGTTTATCTTTTTTTTTTTTTGAGACAGAATCTCACTCTTGCCTGGGCTAGAGTGCTGTGGCGTCAGCCTAGCTCACAGCAACCTCAAACTCCTGGGCTCATGCGATCCTTCTGCCTCAGCCTCCCGAGTAGCTGAGACTACAGGCATGCGTCACCATGCCTGGCTAATTTTTTTTCTATATATTTTTAGTTGTCCAATTAATTTCCTTCTATTTTTAGTAGAGACGGGGTCTCGCTCTTGCTCAGGCTGGTTTCAAACTCCTGACCTTGAGCGATCGGCCGGCCTCGGCCTCCCAGAGTGCTAGGATTACAGGCATGAGCCACTGCGCCCGGCCCCTTGCTTACAGCTTTTTAAAGGGGAAAATCTCAGGTTGATGTACCTTTTACTTTTGATTTGAATTAATTTTTAGATAGGGAATAGAGAGTTAGTGGGAGGGTAAGGTCAGCAAAGGACAAGTTACCTGTCAAGAAACACAGTGAAAAAGAATACAACAGGAAGTTGACCCCACCTGGAATCTGAAGGTCTGGGATGGTATTATACAGCACTTGCCACTGACAACCAGTTTTGACTTCTAGATACCATGTAATTTGGGGGATGGGGGAAAGTCTTCTTTTCTACTTCTGTGATATGGCTTTGTATTATCTCTTCAAGGCCCATGCATCTCTCCAAGAAGTGTGACTTTTTTTAAAAAAAGGGTGTGTGTGTATGGTATACAACAATTTTAATATTGAGAACTACACAGAGAACTATACTACTAAATGTAACTTTATGATGACAAAGACAATCTCTAAGAAGAGGCTCTTTGCATTTAAGCAGTTGAAAAATTGTGTAACCTTTTGAAGAGGATCTCAGATGAACACAAAAGTAAAGAAATAAACTTACTAACTCAGTGAAAAGCAAAAATAGCTAGAATTATTATGCTATAAAAAGATGGTCAAAGGGTACTTCCAGAAGTGAAATTTCTAGAGGAAGGGAATCTAAGACAAATTTTATGTTTCCTAAATTGGGAAGGAACCTAGATTAGAAGTGGAAAGTTTTTTCCCCCTTCTATTTAAGCATCATAGGGGAAATATAAATAATTATCCCTTGCAAAAGTAACTTTAGGGGTTTGTTTCTTTAAAAAAAACTATTATTAGGATTAGGAACAGGACTAAAACATCTGTTCAGTACACATATTTAACTCTAATATATGTGTATCTTTAAAAATCTATGCCATGTGTTTAAGGGATAGACTCAAGAGAAGCAACAGGGTACCGAGTCCCATACAAACATACCTTTCAAGAAAAGGCCTATAGCTAAAGACATTCCAGGGGCAGAGAAAGAGAAATGAAAAAGAAGGTGTAAGTTGGGAGACAGCAAGATCCATAAAAAAGAGAACTAGGTGACTGAGATTAGTGTAGAGGAAAACATGGGAAGCTTAGCAAGTAGGTTTTGCAATACGTGTGCTCTTCACACTTAGCAGTCTTGCTTGAAACTTCAATACATTCACCCAGGAACTTAAAACAACCCTTTCTGTACTGGGAATCAGCTTTTCTACTTCCACTTTATTTTTTTTTTCAGGTGGAATTCCGCAAGTTCTGTGATATGTGACAATAGGAGCATCCACCCATCCTTTCATTATTTATCTATATGTGCCAAGATACAACAGTAGACAAAAATACTTGTTAAGGATATAGCAGTGAATTAAAATCTTTGCCACACAGAGCTTACACTGTAGTGGTATTAGTAGCAATCTCCTTATTTATTATGTGTCAGATGATTTACATATACTACTTCATCAATCTTTGCACAAAGTCCTGAGGTAGGTTGAAAATGTGATAAATTTCCTTTGTGGATAGACATGATTCAAAGTCGGTTTAAATCTGCCTAGCAAAGTGGATGGAAAGACAAAGAGGTGATACCGTATTTAAGTTCTTTATAAACTTTGTCAAAGAAAGAAGTTTAAATTATTTCTAAAAGTTTTCAGTATAGAGGAAGTTGGTACATTTTGAAACAGCTGATTAGTTGGCCTTTTTTTAAAAGAGCTGGTTTGCCTGCACTCTTATTCACAGAAATGCATCCCTGGCCTGCAAAGAGAAGCCTATCTTAGTAACAATGGACTTGCTCATGAGTGAGCTTGGGAACAGCCTTTCAGAGCCTCTTATCTGGAAATAGAGAAGCTTCTATATTATTCAATCTACTATTATACTCAGCCATGATTAGAGTTGTTTTCTGACTCATAAAATGAAGGAAGAGGAGGCATATAAGGAGTGCCTGGACAATGTAGTGATTCAATGAGTATCTGTTGAATGAATGAAGTAAATGAAAAGAGAAGGGAACATTTCCTAGAGTAATTCAATAAGAGCTCAAAAAGAGAGATGGGAAAAAGGGATTAACATGTATCTATAATAGACTTCTGGATGTAAGAATTACTGAATACTGAAAGTAGACAGGGGAATAGAAGGGGATGAACAGCAGGTACTTGTTTCCTATAGAAGAAAAAAAATTAAGTAGGTAAAAATCCTGCACCAAGTACTTCTAACAGTAAGCCACTAGATGGCAACATGAGCCCAGGGGAGCTCAGTTGCAAGTTGTAACAATAGGGTAGTTGGTGGAAAACATGTTTTTAAGAAAAGAATGCCCTGGCAGCCATGGTTCTCAGATAACAATTTTATATGCAAAAGTAAAAATACAAAACCCAATATTTTCACATACATGAACAGTTCAGTTTAGTTGCTTTAAACAATGCACGCTAGATAGAAACTACCGGTCCGTTTTGAAAACCTTGCAGGCAGGCCTGTGGGTTAAGGCAGAGAGAGCTTGGTTTAGGCTCTACCCCTCCCAAAAGACAAGACTTCTTTAGGGAAAGTGCTAATTTTTATGAAAATATCTAGTGACCACGAGATTTTGCAGAGATTTGTAAAAGAGTATGTTAAAAAATACATTAAATTTCTAACTCGTAAGGGTTGGTCTGAAAAATTAAAACACTTAAAACGAGCATAAGAGAATCTCCCTCAGATCACCTCTAAACAGCAATGTTCCCTCAAACCACCAGTCTGGCCACTGAACTGTTGGTTCTTTTACAGATGAATAAACCAAGGCACACAGGCACTTGCTTCAAAGACACAGTCATTAAGTGGCAAACTAGTGACCTACTGAAGCATATCCTCTGTTTAAAATCCAACTTTTTTTTTTTTTTTGCTCCCAGAAGCGGAGGTCTTTAGAACTTTCTATTTATTATGGTATAGAGATATATAGTCAATATCCTGCTTATTGTTTTTCCCTCAACTTCTTATTTTCTAAGACCTTAAATTTTACCAATTACATAGCTTCTTTAGAATGGAACCCTGGGGTTGAAGAATTATTCTTGAGGCAGGTGCTTAAAGATATTAACCTATTTTCAGATAATCACAAACATAATTTCTACCTAAAGTCACCATTTTGTAAGTTCTTACCCTAGAGTAGTGTTTTCTCAACTCTTTCAAAAGCCGTGTCCCATATTAGTAAATGTTTTAAAACTTTACCATACCATCTCCTTTACCTAAAATTTCAGTAAGTTAGGAACTTGTCTGGTCTCACCCCTTCAAATCAGTGCAGAATAACAATCAATATGATTCTCAAATACATGATTTTTAATTTTTGGTCTTTTCAAACATAAAAAGAAATTTGGTATAAATACATCTTCAGACATGGGAATCACAATCTATGACACATGACATCACATAATGATTCGAATACTGGAACACTATATTCCCATGAAACGGACTTACACATATCAAGACGTGAAAATCCCCACAAAAACAAGTGGTGAAAGAATACATAGTATACGGTTAACATTTACGTAAATTTAAAAATATACAACATGATCCTATATAATTGTTTTTGGACACATACCTATGTGGAAAGTATATTGAAATGTGGATGGGAAGGACACATCAACAGCAAAAAGTGATGACCTCTGAGAGGTAGAGAGAGGGAGGGAAGGAAACTGAATGGAATCAAAAAAGGGCACAAAGTAAAATCTGTCAGTATCTCCAATGCCTTAGTTCTTTCTACATTTTTGAGATGTTTCATTAAAAAAAACCAACACGGACAATTCTCCATCCCATCTTGACATAAAGTAGCACATAAGATGACTTTTGGTGGGAGGATGGCTCGCTCATTTTATGCTGAACTATCAATGGGTAAAATAGTTGGATCTAGTAAATTTATGAAATAAAAATACTTTTTTTGTTCCCAGAGTTGGATTCTATATCCCATACTTATTAATTCCTGTGTAAACTAATCACTGAGTTTCCAGCTAAGTGCTCACAGAATGACTTTTCCCAAGCATAGTGTATGATCCAGGCATGCTAGACAACTTACAGGCAATATATAAAGACTGTATTATTGAGCACTGACAACAGGGTCTAGGAGCTGTTAAGAATGCCTTCCCATTGTATAGTTGGCCAATAATGTACAGACAGCAGGAGATAACTTCTGGCCTATAAAGACAGACTACATATTTATGAAAGAAGAATGTCATTTCAAACAACTAAAAGGTAAAACATATTTAATGGGGGTCTTTCCCCCCTTGGGAACTTCTCGGTCTATTGTTTGAATACTTTTTATACTGATTTTTTACAACTACTTGAGGAAAAGAGCTTCCAGAAAAGTGGAAATCCTTAATGTACCACAAGATGTATACGGAGGGAGAAGAAAACCTACTGCTTGCTAAAGGATATCTGTTTAATGATATTTGAGCTAGAAATATCTGCACATGTATTTATGATAGATTCCTAGTCAAGTAAGACACATGACAACTCTTTCTACTGTAGTGGAAAAGGATTTGTCCTAGATCCACATTAGGAGACCATTTCACATTGACTTATCTTAACATTATTTCTATCAACAAAAATTTTTGAGCACTTATAGTACAGTGCTTTAGGACTAATGGGGAATAAAGGAAGCAAAGCAAATAAAATACAGTATGAAGACTAAGGGGCCAGGTGGAGTGGCTCACGCCTGTAATCCTAGCACTCTGGGAGGCCGAGGTAGGAGTTCAGGAGTTCAAGACCAGCCTGAGCAAGAGCAATCAGTCTCTACCAAACACAGAAATATTAGCTGGGTGACAAGGCCCACAACTGTGGCCCATGCCTGTAGCCCTAGCTACTCAGGAGGCTGAGGCAGGAGGATTGCTTGAGCCCAGGAGTTTTAGGTTGCAGTGAGCTATGATGACACCATTACACTCCAGCCAGGGCAACAGAGTAAGACTCTGCTCTTGGAAAAAAAAAAAAAAAACAAACAAACCCACAAAACTAACGGACAGAGATCACAGAAACAGCCAACATATGAAAAACATAAAAGATGACCTGTTCTGGCTGGGGGAGTACAACAGCCTCACCCAGACACAACTCTTCAGACCAAGCAGTCCCTGAAGTATCTCCTCTTCAAAACACTAAAAATATAACCTCAGGTCCCTTTGTTCCCATGTTTCCTACACACAGAGCAGTTACTCTAAATCCAGTATCTAAAACCCACAAGAATTAAGTCACTTTTCCCTCTTTTCTAGGCTAACCAATTTAAGATCTAACAGGTCCTCCAAAATCCTACCTTCAACTGCTAAATTACTTTTCTTTATATCCGCTCCAATTCCTTCATGGATTTTTAACTAAAGTGACCCACTACAGCAGACATAAAACTCTGGATAGAACTAGGAATAACTGATACAAAGTATAGAGAATACACTGGGAAAAAAGAGGCATGGTTTATGCCTGGTTTAGGAGGCACGCTAGCCTAATTTTAGACATGTTTGGTTTGAGGTGCTAATGAGACATACAAGCTGAAAGTTACAGTAAACAGTTGGTTAGGCTAATCTGATCTTTGGGAGAGGTCAAAGATCAGATCACTGAGAGTGACAGATGACAGTATGGAAAATAAAGAAGGAAAGAATTAAGCATAAAGACAAAATGAGGATAATGGATAGTATTTGTATGGTTTGAAGTGAATCTGAAATAAACCAAGGTATTCAAACACAGTGTAATGGCCAAGCACAGTGATTCAGTCCTGCAATCCCAGTACTTTGGGAGGTCAAGGCAGGAGGACTGCTTGAGCCCAGGAGTTCAAGACCACCCTGGGCAACACAGCCAGACCCCATCTCTATAAAAAATTAGCCAGGTATGGTGTTGTGCACCTGTAGTTCCAGCTACTCAGAAGACTGAGCTGGAAGATTGCTTGAGCCTGGGAGTTGGAGGCTGCAGTAAGCTATGATTGTACCACTGCACTCCAACCTGAGCAACTGAGCGAGACCGTGTCTCAAAACAAATGATCTCCTCAACAAATACAGTATAATCATCCAAAACTAAAAAAAAAAATTTAAATATTAACTTTAATATAATTATTCATGCTTCTTCCTTCCATTTATGAACATTTCCAGCCATGATTCTGAGAATGACCCTAACAGAGCAATATCCAGGTTAACAATTTATCAATAACAACTTTGAAAAGCAACACTCAAGCAGCAGTTCACCCACTTAAAAACAGTATGGCAATAACTCCAACTAAGAAAATTCAAGAACAAACCTGAAGAACATGTAAATAAATATCAATTTTATCAGCAAGAATTTCAATATTGCCTGACTATAAAGAGATTGCTTACCTGTTCCTCACTTTCCTTATCAGTGAAAAAGAAAGAAAGAAAAAGGAAAAATGTAATCTCTATATTGCTGGGCCATCACAAGCACATAAACATTAATCGCTCTTCCCTGCCTCACATTTCGAGGACATGTGAAGTAGGGTGCTGGTTATTACTGCTGTTGCTCAGCTCCAAGCCTACCCTTCTATACTCTGTTCTGTAATGATGGGTACAGGAAATGGTTCTCAATCAGGGATCATTTCGCCCTCCAGAGGCCACATGGCAATATATGGAGACAGTCTTAGTTGTAACAACTTGGGGGAGGGGAAGGGCTACCAGCATCAATTTTGCAAAGGCCAAGGATGTTACTAAACATCCTACAAAACACAGGGCAGCCCCTTGGCCCAAAATGTCAATGATGCCAAAGGTGAGAAACCATGGTCTAGGTTCTGCCAACTCAATCATTCTGACTCCCTCAGCAGCTTGCTTCTCGTTTACATTCTGCCAGTGGGAGGCCCCAGGAGAGAAAAGGATAGGAAGAAGTCAGCATCCCTCCAGCAGAGAGGCTCCAGCATCTGTCTCTTCAGGCACTCTCATCACCAGCCAGCTGCATCCCATCCGACTCAGAAGGCCAAGTACCAACTGTGTGTAGATGGGCAGGGGGCCTCTGAACTCCTAAATTCTAGGAATTCCATCTTTCCCCTTTTTGTAATGATGGAAATGTTCTACATCTGCACTGTCCAATGTAGCAGCCACGAACAATTAAAATGCCTTGTCAGATGTGTGGGACTAGAAGCATGATACTCCAGTGGCAATGAGCACATCTAGCAAGCACCCAGATCTTGAAAACAGTATCCTCCACTAAGAAGAACCAGGGCTCCTTGGAGAAATGGATGATTCTAGGGGCTGAGCAGGGCCAGTACATGAGCCTATAATATCCAGTTCTAAAATGAATGACCCAGAAACTACCCAGAAAGAACAATGGGGGAATGTCAAAAGGACATGGAAGAAACCCTGAAGCAGTTCCCACTGGCCAAATCTGGGACAATTTGAGCATCAAATAAAAGTAATAGATTATAACCCATTGAGTAATATAGGAATCAATGACTCCTCATTGGTATGAATAAATAAATCAGGGAGAAGGAAACAGGAAAAAAAAAAATATCCTCCAACGGTAGATATACTGACCAGAACTTATATTTCCACTCCTTCACTAATACTGGAGCACTGCAGTCCAGTATGGTAGCCACTATGCACATGTGACTATTTAAATGTTACTTGTTTGTTTTTAATTAATTAATTTATTTTTTGGAGACAGAGTCTTGTTCTGTTGCCCTTGTTAGAGTGCAGTGGCATCATCATAGCTCACTGCAACCTCTAACTCCTGGGCTCAAGCCATCCTCCTGCCTCAGCCTCCCAAGTAGCTGGGACTACAGGCACGCATCACCACGTCTGGCTAATTTTTCTATTTTTTGTAGAGATGGGGTTCTTGCTCTTGCTCAGGCTGGTCTTGATCTGCTGACCTCAAGCGATCCTCCCGCCTCAGCCTCCCAAAGTGCTAGGATTATAGGTGTGAGCCACTGCACTCAACCTAAAGGTAATTTATTAAAATTAAATAAAATTTAAACTTCAGTTCCTCCAGTGCACTAGCCACATTCATTTCAAGTGCTCATGTGGCTAGTGGTGACTGCTCTGAACAGTGATGCACTGGACAATGGTATTTGAGATTCAGCCATAATTTTGTAAAAATCAATCTAGAACAGTCCTAAGATAAAATCTGATTTTGTTCCTTTCTGAAACTTAAAATTTTGTAAAAGAACTGAAATGAAAAAGACAAACTCATAAGGATAAGGAAAATAAAAGTAAATAATAGCAATAAAATTTTAGAAGCTGGAAAGGAGAATTAGGTAACTGAATTAGGAGATTGGAAAAAGCCGAGTTGTAGTATGCACGAAGGGGAAAGCTAAGAAACAACCCAATTTAAAATGCAGATTTAACAAAATGTCCAAGACTGGCAGCATCAGCTAGTGCCAGAACTAGGGTTAGGGTAGAGAACTGCTGAAAGAGGGAAAAGGGGTAAAACCTCTTTGAGAAGTAGTTAAATTTCTAAGCTGCCTCTCCAAGATTATACTCTACCTTCACGTGAAAAGCAAAAGTTTATTCATTAAGAGGGTCACTGACTTAGGGAATTCAAGGCATCACTGACAACAGAATGAAGTATATACTTTACTGAAAACAGATGGATTAAGTAATTGAATCATTTCCAGAAAGGGAAGGAAAAGGAAAAAAGTAGAGAAAAGAGAGACAAAAAACAGAACACAAAAGAGAAGAAATCTGGAACATCAGTCTAGGAGCTTTAATATCCTGAAAGTGAGAAAATGGAGGAGAGGAGGTAACAGAATAATTCAAGGAAACTTCCCAGAATAGAGAATATGAGCTGCCAGACTGAAAGGGCCCACAGAGTACTAAACACAACGAATAAAAAGAAAAATATACCAATCACATTTCAGAAGAGCAGGCCTCAAAAGGGAGATTCTACTAGCTTCCAGGAGAGAGGGTAGGGGAAGTGAGTAGATATTGCACATAGAGATCAAGAATCTGACGTTTTCAATAGGAATACTGGACAAAGTTCTGAAAAGGAAAGGATTTTCAAATGAAAATTCTATACCTAGGAAAGTTATCATTCAAGTATGAAGGTAGTAGAATAGTATTTTCAGATATGTTAAGCTCTGGAAAAAATTACTTCCCATGTACCCTCTTCTCCAGAAACTACAGAAGCATGTGATACCAGAAGAGTAGGAGAAGGGTAAAAAACAAGGAAATGGAATTTAGGAATAAGGAGATCCAATATGAGATGCAATGAAAATCGCGGTGAAGGGACAACCTCTAGGATGACATGCCATGAAACAGATGAGGGCAAGTACTCTACCACTTTGGAGAATTGACACAAGAGCCCACTCAGGGTGAGGGTATTGTTTGCTTTATACTGTTTTCTGAAGTGTAACATACAGAAAAGGATACAAATCATACATGTACAGCTTGGTTTTCACAAAGTGAACACGTCCTGTAAATCAACACCTGGATCGAGTAATGGAACATTACCAGGCCCTAAAAGTGTCCCCTATGCTCCCTTCTATTAACTACCCCAAGGTACTATCCTGAACATCCTAGGTTAATTTTGCTTGTTTTGTTTACGTATATGTATAAATATGTATACATAAACACATATCAATACTTGCAGTGCCTTCACAGTCATTCCAGGACATTTAAAGAGCAGCATCAAAGTTGAGTGGCCTGATGCCCATGTTCCCAGCTGAGGTCCCCAGCTCAGGTCATACAAGACAATGCTCTGTCTTCTTGTTTCTGCTCTCATTTTGTAAACAAGTATCCTTTTCGTGGTCCATTTAGTGCCATGTTTTTTACCTTTTTGTGATGTTTGTTGGTGATTTTGCTATTTAAAATGGCCAAAAGCATAATGATGAAGGTTTACACCCTAGTGTTCCTAAGCAACACAAGACTGTGATCTGTCTTACGGAGAAACACATGTTTTTAGGTAGGCTTCACTCAGGCATGAATTATAGCACTGTTGGCCGTGAGTTCAACATTAATGAATCAACAATATATAAT
The DNA here is from genome assembly GCA_963574885.1 of Lepilemur ruficaudatus. Taxonomy (NCBI): domain Eukaryota; kingdom Metazoa; phylum Chordata; class Mammalia; order Primates; family Lepilemuridae; genus Lepilemur; species Lepilemur ruficaudatus. Next base: position 9,901 of record CAUYRT010090061.1, on the reverse strand, counting down.
AAAGTGACCTTCAACAGAAATACACATAAAACATGCTATATATTAACCTGTTGATTAAAATATTGTGATCAGAGGCTTGTAGGAACCTAACCCTATACTTCCTCCAGAAGTGGAGGTTCAGTATTTGCTAATTTGGTGTTTGTGTCAACTTTATATAACATAACTAGCATGTATAATAAGAACTGATTACACAGAGAGAGAATCATACAGTATTTTACATTTTCTTTTTGACTTTATGACAGAATAGTGCCCAGGGAGTCTGGCCAGGTTCAGCTTCTTATCCTGACTTGGCTGGTCTTGCCATGTGATGATGAAGTTCCTGCTCTCTCCTTCAGAAGGGTTCAGCTGAGGACTCTCATTTTACCCCATGGGAGCATTTTACCCTGATCTGCTCCTGGGAGCTAAAGGTGGGCAATGTTGAGCAGCCATCCTCTGACTACATCTCTGCTGGAAATCCACCCTGGTCCACACAAATGGCCCAGCTAATCCCCCATCTATAGTGGGCCCTGAGTTTCAAGGGTTCATTTGTGAATGATTTCTCCAAAGAGTCTCTTGCAAACCCTTAGGGAGGCTGAAGGCAGACTTTGTTCAGCTTCTCTTCTCCTTGGAGCTTCTGCCTAATAATACAAACTGCCCTTTCCTCACATAGTGAGGCCTGAGCTTGCTAGTGTGTGTTTCATAACTAAACAATATGTGGCTTAGACAGGAATGAATATGTCAGAAGTAAAACTACAGAGAAAGGCAAGAGGATGATCAAAACGGAGGTCCAATTAATGGTTATGAACATGTGTGTGAGATGTTTATTTCTTTTCTTTTTTTTTTTGAGACAGTCTCACCCTGTTGCCCGGGCTGTAGGGTGCCGTGGCGTCAGCCTAGCTCACAGCAACCTCAAACTCCTGGGCTGAAGCAATCCTTCTGCCTCAGCCTCCCGAGTAGCTGGGACTACAGGCATGCGCCACCATGCCCAGCTAATTTTTTCTATATATAATTAGTTGACCAATTAATTTGTTTCTATTATTAGTAGAGACGGAGTCTTGCTCTTGCTCAGGCTGGTTTCGAACTCCTGACCTTGAGCGATCCGCCCGCCTCAGCCTCCCAGAGTGCTAGGATTACAGGCGTGAGCCCCCCGTGCCCGGCAGAGACGTTTATTTCTTAATATGAGTAGTGGATATGTAGATGTTTCATTCTCTTTTTACTGGATACATAATTCTTGTATACTCTTCTTAATGCATGATACAGTTCTTACAGATACATAAAAATTTCATTCTCAAAGAAAAGGACTGGCTAGCTGTGTATCTTAAAAGCAGCAAATACCATTTCAATTTTTTTTTTTTTTTTTGAGACAGAGTCTCACTCTGTTGCGCGGGCTTGAGTGCCATGGTGTCAGCCTAGCTCACAGCAACCTCAAACTCCTGGGCTCAAGCAATCCTTCTGCCTAGGCATCCTAGAGTAGTTAGGACTACAAGCAGGTACTGTCATGTCCGACTAATTTTTTTTTCCATATATTTTTTAGTTGGCCAATTAATTTGTTTCTATTTTTAGTGGAGACAGGGTCTCGCTCTTGCTCAGGCTGGTTTCAAACTCCTAACCTTGAGCAATCCGCCGGCCTCGGCCTCCCAGAGTGCTAGGATTTCAAGTGTGAGCCACCACACCCGGCCTATTTCAATTTTTTTTTGAGACAGGGTCTCACTCTGTCACACGGGCTGGAGTGCAATGGCATCATTGTAGCTCACTGCAATCTCAAACTCCTGGGCTCAAGCAATCCTCCTGCTTCAGCCTCCCAGAGTAGTTAGGACTACAAGCAGGTGCTACCATTCCTGACTAATTTTTTCTAATTTTTTAAATGGAAATAAGGTCTCACTATGTTGCTCAGGCTGGTCTTGAACTCCTGGGCTCAAGTGATCCTCTTACCTTAGCCTCCTAAAGTGCTGGGATTACAGGCATGAGCCACTATGCCAGGACTTGATTTTTTTTAAAAAAGGCAAGCTTCTTATAAGAAAATGAGAATTTTTTATACCTCTTGGTGGGTAAAGCCTTTCTAAGCAACAGAGAGAAATTGAAACCATAACTGGGGAGGTGGAAGTACTTGTAAATTTGATAATAAGAACAAAACTTTAATACTGACAGAAAGTCCCATGAACAATGTCAAATGAAAGCAAATGGGAAGAACTATCTGTAATAAATACAATAAACAAAAAATGGGCTCTTAAAAATTAAGAAAAAGACCAATGGGGGGCCTAACAATAGAAAAATGGGAAATGATATATGACCAAGCATTATTAAAGAGGAAGTATGTCATTCAAATACCCCCTTGGTAAACAAAAGAATTACGCCTAGCTAACCATAATTTATTATGTATTTTCAGATAGCTACAAGAAAGGATTCTGAAATGCTCCTAACACAAAAAAACAATATTTGAGATGATAGATGTTAATTACCCAGATTTAATCATTACATACTATATATATTCATTGAAATATCACTTAGTACCCCATAAATATGTACAATTATCAAGTGTCAATTAAAAATACAGAAAGTATGTCAACAGTCCTCCAAAGTTTTCAGTATTGTTCATAAAAAAGCCTAGTTCAAGCAAGGATCATGAAAACCTCCAAGTAGAAGGTTCAGGCATGACCAGGAAAATAAAAGGTAAGCTAACAAGCCTGTGAACCACAACTGGCTTCATTCTTAGTTAAGACTGATCCTCTGCCCATTTGTCCTCTTCCAAGAAATTCAGTTGCTCTCATTCTGCAAAAGTTCTAGCTTAGGCACCAACCACAGTTAGCATTTATAGTAGTCCCTCTATCTGAGCTTTTGCTTTTTCTTTCTTTCTTTCTTTTTTTTTTTTTGGAACAGGGTCTCACTCTATTGCTCAGGCTGGAGTGCAGTGGCAGGATCACAGCTCACTGCAGCCTCCTACTCTTGGGCTCAAGTGATCCTCCTGCCTCAGCCTCCCATGTGCCTTGGGATTACAGGTGCATGCTACTGTGCCTGACTAATTATTCTTATTTTTTGTAGAAATGAGGTCTTGTCATGTCACCCAGGCTGGTCTTGAACTCCTGAACTCAAGTGATCTTTTCTGCCTCGGCCTCCCAAAGTGCCAGGATTACAGGCGTGAGCCACAGCGCCTGTCCTGAGGTTTTGTTTTCTGAGGTTTCAGCTATTCATGGTTGACAGTGGTCCAAAAATATTGAATGAAAAATTCCAGAAATAAACAATTCGTAAGTTTTATATTGCACACTGTCCTGAAATCTTGTGTAGTCCCACCTGGGAAGTGAATCATGCCTTTATTCAGCATACCTGTTCTATATAACTGCTCACTAGTTACTTAGTAGCCGCCTCAGTTATCAGATGGAAAAACACAGTACATATAGGGTTTGGTACTACTTGTGGTTTCAGGGACTCATGGATGGGGGGGTCCTGGAACGTATCTTCTGTGGATAAGGGAGGACAGACTACTGTAAGTAAGGCAGAATCCAGGCTTCTGCCTTATGCTAACAAGTTTTCCACTTCCTCACACAGTTACATACTTGCTATTCTTTTCATTTGTCCAGTTATCTTGCACCATGGTAAGGTCCTGTACTTGACTCTATTTCACACAATGTTTTTACTGGTGACTTAGAAAATGACAGCAAACATATTTATAAGTTTGTGCATAAAAGAAACAGTTAAAATATTAAAAGACAGAATAGAGATCAAAAGAGAAAAATGAGTGTGCAAAATAAGATGAATTCTAAAAGTGATTCATATATAAGCCCTGCCTTTGGATTAAATAGCAATTCATGTGGTAAAAAATTCTAGATGAATTAACTAAACAGAACCCCAGCTTCAGTATTAACCCAAAATGGGATGCAGTTGCTAAAACAGCCAGCAAATAAGCAAGCAAGCTTAGGCTGCATTAACAGCTGCTATACAAGATCCATAACTGTAATATTTCTACAACATTTTACTCTTGCCAGACCATATGTGAAGAACCATATTCAGTTCTGTGTGTCTTGTTTTAAAATGGGAAACAAGTATAGTAGTATATTGAAAGAATGGCAAAGTATCTAGAAACTACACCAAGAGAAATTACTAAAGGACAAAACGGGCTCTTTAGCTGAAGAGCTGGGAATAGGCAATGCTGAGGGGGGTGCTAAAGCTTCATACAGAACTAGTAGTAAGATGCAGTGTGCTCAGCTCTCTGTACAGCTACTGAGGTCAAAAGCAGGAAGCACTAAATGCAACAAAGTATCCTGGATCCTGCAAGAGAAAACGGATATTAGTGGAAAAAAGGGCACCTGAATAAAGTCTAGAGTTTAGGTAGTAATAATGTACCAATGTTGGTTTCTTAGTTTTGACAGATGCAAGATGTTAACATTAGGGGAAACAGGGTGAGGGGTGTGTATTGGGAAGTCTCTATGCTATCTTTGCAACTTTCTATAAATTGAAAATTATTCCAAAATAAAAAGTTTAAAAAAAAATAAGGGAGCATATGGTTCAAAAGATGATTCTCTAGCAGTACAGTGAATACTCTATTAATGCATAGATTATGTTCAGATATGATAAGACCAACATGCTTTTGAAAGGATTTCTGCGTATTTCATAGGACACTGGTACCATCTAAATTGGAGGGCAAATTAGTTTAGTAGGGCCATTAACATTTATCTTGGAGTCTGAAAACGAGAATGTAAAGAACAAAGCTAACGGAAGCAGATCCATTAACACTAGGAAAGTAACAATTTTGTATTTGCAATAATGTTGCAATTAATTCTTCTACCAGTTTTGGGGAAGATGCCAAAGCTCACCATGGTTGGGTCAATAACAGATTGCATATATGACTGTGATCCTGTAAAATTATAATATAGTTATTTTTACTGTACCCTGTGTTTAGACACACAAGTAGTATTATGTTAAAACTGCCTACAGTATTCAGTACAATAGCATGCTGTACAGGCTCAGTAGCCTAGGAGCAATGGTTTGTCTCAGTATACTTCATGATGTTCGCACCACAACAAAAACTGCCTAACAATGGATGCATTCTCAGAATGATACCAGTTGGTAAGTGATACTTGCCTGTGTAAGTGTTTTTCAAACTACAGGTAATGGACAAGTAAAATAAATCTAGTCACTGTAGGTCTCAATTGGGAGGCATCACCTCCACAGGGCATTCTGGAACTCTGGGGGGGGGGCGGTATTTTTTAATTGTCACAATGATTGGGGACCCTACTGGCATTTATCAGGAAAAAGCGCTAAAGGTACTAGGCATCTTGCAATGCACAGAAAATGCAATGAAGAATTATCCAGCAATCCAACAGGATTTTCCAAGTCTCCCATGAAACATTCAAGAAGGAAACTAAAAAACAAATAGCAAAAAACAAAACTTTAAAATTATCTAAGCATAATATCTAATTAATTCCATTTTTCAAATAAACACAAAATATTTGCAGTTTTAGTAAAAATACTTATTTTCCAGGTATGCCACAACCCCACAAATTAAGACTGATTTGCTTCATTTAGAACTTTACCAAACACTGTTTAGCATTTCAGAGAATCTGATAATAAAGCTCTCCGTAGTAGCTGAGTTTCCAGTACAACATACCTGATCAAACTGCTTTCATAGCAGTAACTTCCAAATATGTAACACAGACTTTGCTAAATAGACTAATTTCAAACATTATTAAATAGTAGGACTTATGGGGCTGGGTGTGGTGGCTCACGCCTGTAATCCTAGCACTCTGGGAGGCCCAGGCGGGAGGATTGCTCAAGGTCAGGAGTTTGAAACCAGCCTGAGCAAGAGCAAGACCTCGTCTCTACTAAAAATAGAAAGAAATTAATTGGACAACTAAAAATACATAGAAAAAATTAGCCAGGCATGGTGGCACATGCCTGTAGTCCCAGCTACTAGGGAGGCTGAGGCAGAAGGACTGCTTGAGCCCAGGAGTCTGAGGTTGCTGTGAGCTAGGCTGACGCCACGGCACTCTAGCCCAGGCAGCAGAGTGAGACTCTGTCTCAAAACAAACAAACAAACAAAAAAAAAATTAGTAGGACTTATGAAACACAGGGTTCCAGTGAAAATGTATTAACATAAAAAAATTCACATCAATGTCACCCTATTTATATTTAATTTTTTATGACATAATGACTAGAAAGCTATGTTGCAAAAATTAAATAGTGAACTTACTTGTTTCAGTGTTGCTATCATTTTTCTGTTTTTACTCTAATTATATCCCCTGAAGTCTACCACCCAGCTGTTACTGTTTCTTTTTCCAATCCATCCTCTGTTCCTCAGTGCCTATCAAAGGATATGCTCTGTAGGGGGTTTTAAGGTCTAGAGCTCAAGGTAGATTGCTAACAGTGGGTTCCAGGTTTTCTGTAAGATTTCCTTACTTCCTTGTCTCATGTCAGCTCACTTCACAGGGAATTATTTTGACATCACACTTACAAATAAGGCCAAACTCATTGGTGACTATGTGACATTACTTTTATTTCTCCATTTTGACAGTCCATAATTTGTCTGATATGGTATCCCCACATCAAATAAGGTTATTTCCCCCTTTCTGTTATCATATATTAATACAAATAATTCTGTTTTTATTTATCCTAACAATTTTCTTTCTAGCAACTACACCATATCTCTAACTATTTCCTATACTATAGTGTAGGAAAATGAAAGATCTTCTGATCTTCTTTCTTTTAAATCCAAAGGTATTTACTGTAAATAGGTACAGGCACTCAATTATTTCACTGTAATGTCTAACTGTAGTTAAAGACATATATATCAACTTTATTTTAGGCTAATCAGCAGGTGTTAAAATATTTGTTATAAAAATAAACGAGGCACTGGGTTTGGGTCTGACAGGGTTGAGAATCACTACTTTAGTGGCTCTCAACCAGAATTTCTTAAAAAAGAATTGAAAATTAACAGACTATACTGTACTAGTTAGGGTATTATTTCAAGAAACTTTTGTTTCAGTTGTATGTGTGTTTTCTAGGGGCTATAAACATGTATTTTTTGCTGTAAGTCCAGGTCAAGTAAGTTTGCAAGCCACTATTAAAGTACTCCCCCAACCCCAAGGCCTTTCAACACTTGGAGATGAGGCACAATAACTGAACAGATCACACTACTCAACAATTCTCCTACCTCATACTCCTGCTTCCTTTTAAAGAAGATCTCTTGCCCTCTTAGGCCCTAGTCTTACTCTGCGATCCATTTCCCACCTCCTCACTCCATGTCCTCCTTTCTCTAAGGTGAATGCATTCACATTGCCCACTTCCTACATGTATGCTTTCATCAAGTCACTCCCTCAATTGCTTTTTTACCTTTTCTGTCTTAAAAGCAAATAAAAAATCATGGGCATGGCAGTGGCCTTTTTAGACACGATGGAATCCAGAAGGCATAAAGAAAAGGCAGAGGATATGTCTACAATAAAAATGAAATCCTTTGAGGGAAGCAAGACACTACATATAAGCCAAATAAGAATGGGAGAAAAGTCCTAGAATATAAAAGAAGCTTAACACCCTTAAGATGAGGGGGAAGTGAGTAAAACAAAAAATTTTAAACAAAACTAAGTTGTACACCTATCCCAGGACCCAGTAATTGTCATTACTAACTGCAGTTATGCACCACATAACATTTTGATCAACAGACCACATGTACAACAGTGGCCTCATAAGATTACATATTTTTACTGTACCTTTTCTATATTTAGATACACAAATACTTATCAGTGTGTTACAACTGCCTACAGCAGTCAGTACAGTAATGTGCTGTACAGGTTTGTAGCCCAGGAGCAACAGGCTAGACCATACAGCCTAGGTGTGTAGTAGGCTATACCATCTAGGTTTGTGTAAGTATATTCCATGATGTTCATGTGACAACGAATCACCTAATGACACGTTTCTCAGAACTAGTCCCCACCATTAAGTGACACATGACTGTACATACCATACCCAGCCATTTATTAAATTATCTCATTAATTCTAACAATTTTTAAAGAGTCTCAGGTTTTTTAGATATAAAGTAGTATCAGTAAAGAGATGATTTTTACCTCTTATTTTCAAAATTTTTTTCTACTGGTTATTTGATTTCTTAACTTTTATTACATTACATTCACTTGATCAATGGTTTTAATGAGGATATTACTTCCTAGAAGGTATTATGAAAATTTGGTTGTCACAATGACTGGGTGTTATTTTTGGCATTTGGGAGGTCATTGCCAGGGACTCTAGACACCTGCAGTGTTATGCACAATACTATACAATAAAGAAATGTCTCACCTTGCACATGACTTTCAAATATCCCAACAGAAAAACCTGTTTAAAACTGAGTTTAGAAGCTAACTCAATTTTATGTAAAGATACTAAGTATTTTTGCATGATTTTAACATACATGGAAATCATCAGTAATACAATTGTCTGTGTAAATTGTTTGGAACATGACACCAAGAGTTGTTCAAAAAGAAAGACACTGATGGCAACACTGTTATCTGAACTGTCAATACAGTATGTTGTCATGGATTTACATTTGAAGCTATCACATTCATAGTGATCCTGTAGCATGTACGAGTATCTATCTTCATTATTTCCTTTAAATAATTATTGCTGAGCATTTGCATCTTGAAAGATATATTATTTTACTATGTTTTTTTCTTTTATATTAGAGCATTCTAGTGATTTCTTTAAAGTATGTGAATAAGAGTTCTTTATAGAATAATTTCAATGAATAAACACAGAGAAAAATGATTAAGAGTTGCAAAGTCAACATCTTGCAATTACTGTGAAATGATGCATCCAGGCAGCTCATATCAATGACCACCAACGGAGTGATGGCCTGACACCTGACCCCACTGAGATAGACAGACATTATGGGCCTCTCGGTGTAATGTAATTAAGTATAATACTAATATTTTTAAAATAAACTATCCAGCACCCATGAAATATTCCTACCAAACAAAAACCTGAATCAAGCTTCTGGAAGTGAGTACCACTGAAAAGAAATATGGGGTATGAAAGGCTACGTTAAAATGCAATCCAGACTGCGGGAAGTACCATCAAGGAAATGATCCAGGTTTTTTCAACAAATAAATAGCATTTTTAAAAGAGGGGAGGCCTGTAATAAATTAATAGACATTTTAAAGGACATATCAACCAAATGTGATGTGGACATTATTTGGATCCTGATTTTATGAAACTAACTTTTAAAAAACATATTTGACAAATGGGAAAAATGAGTATGAACTAAGTATTAGATAACATCAAAGAATCATTAATTTTGTGAGGTACGATAATACTGTGGTTTTATACACACACATTATTAGTGTATATAGCATACCCCTAATGGTTACAGATAAATACTGAAATATTTGTGAGTAAACTTATATGTGGGTCTGGAATTTGCTTTGAAGTGTTCAAACTAAAAAATGGGCAGGGGGATAGGGAATCAATATAAAAATGACAAAATGTTGATGTGAAGCTGGATAATACAACATGGAAGCATATTATCTCTGCATTAATCTTGTTTAAAAAAATATCTTAGAGGCCGGGCACGGTGGCTCATGCCTGTAATCCTACACTCTGGGAGGCCAAGGTGGGTGGATCGCTCAAGGTCAGGAGTTCGAAATCAGCCTGAGCAAGAGAGGAGATCCCATCTCTACTAAAAATAGAAAGACATTAATTGGCCAACTAAAAATATATAGAAAAAATTAGCCGGGCATGGTGGCACATGCCTGTAGTCCCAGCTACTCGGAAGCCTGAGGCAGAAGGATTGCTTGAGCCCAGAAGTTTGAGGTTGCTGTGAGCTAGGCTGATGCCACGGCACTCTAGCCCGGGCAACAGAGTGAGACTCTGTCTCAAAAAAAAAAAAAGACCTTCTGCTTTAGAGAAGCAAGACCAGTGTCCTTCAAACAGATAGTCAATGTTT
>CAUYRT010090059.1:0-16381 GCA_963574885.1 Lepilemur ruficaudatus | reverse complement strand
AAAAAAAAAAAAAAAAAAAAAAAAACCAAAAACGATATTGAACATTTATTACAGGGAAGTAGATTCTGTGCAGTGATGAAAACAGGCTCTGGAATCAGATGCCTAGATTTGAGTGCAAGCTCCTTTGCTCACTATTTGCGTAAGCTTCAATAAGTAATTTAATCTTGGAGCCAGAGTTTGCATATCAGCAAAATGGGACTACCTGCTTCATAGTATTGCTGTGGGGTTAAATGAGAAAAACATACGCAAAGTGTTTAATATAGGGGTCTTACCATGTAATAGTCAGTAAATTTTAGCTGTAATTATTGAAAAATAATTGTAATCTATGAATAACAGGATAATTGTGTATTTTATGCTAAATATAGTATAAATTATAAAACTTTAATTAGAGGGATTTGAAAATTCTTGGCCTGATAAAGGCAAATTCATTGGTCTCAAAGCATGTCTGTGGGCTTTAAGTCCTTAAGTTAGTAAAACTCTTTTCTTCTAAACTTGTTTGCAAAGTTTAAGTAAACATTTTTGGCCCAAAGACAAAGTTGAAAACATTTTTTTTCATAATCTTGTCCCTTCCAGTTTAAATTACAGTTCAAGAATGGTTATAAAAATATACCTTCCCTGCAAATTCTCCAGATTATCTAATGTATTGAGCTAATAATCATAATGAGTCATTAACTCTACAAATGGAGGGTTGGGTCAGGAAAAAAAACTTCTGAAAAGATTCTATTTAGGTAAGATCTTATTAAAGCAAATAGGAATTCTCTGAATATTTCCACTGTATTGCTATAGTTCATGGTAATTCAAGACGCCAGCAAGTGTGAGACAATTCATGATTTTATGTACTACTATATAATATAAAATACTGAGAAACTGTGACACAATACGAAGATGCCACTGATAATGAGATGCATTCCAAGTTCAAAGACCTTAAATGTTAAAAAGAAAACTCAACACACACAGCTTGGAATCAATAACAAAGGTTTTTCCATTGTATTAAATATTGTTTGAAACAAGATCTGGGGCTTGAACATATTCTGCTAAGGTTTTTATTTTTCCTGCTTTAAATTGTGACTTTTCTTTTAATAAAGCTCGAATAAGCTCATCTTATGTGCTAGGACAGAACCTTGCACATAGTAAGAGGTCAGCAGATATTTAAATAATGCTCGTGGTTAAAATTTAAAAGATGGTTTAGTTATAAGGATCACAAAGTCTCATAGAATGGTAAAAGATTATTATTTTCCAAGCTTAAATAAGTAAGTGCTATTAAAGTGATATTATCTGCAATATAGATTACTCAATTTCACAAGTTTCAGTTTTTGGTGGGAAACAAAATAGCAAAGCCATCATCAGTGGCAGATTTTATTGACAAATAGATAATGTCAGTTCGGAATTAAAGCTAGTTCAAGGTCATATTTACCTTTGTCTACAGAGTCTACCATTGTGGGTACATAACTTGTATTCATAAATGCTCGCTAAATGAAGGACAGTAAGCTTAACTCACTGCTAAGAATACAATTTATGGTATTTGTGGCAGCTTCAGATTTCAATTACAGTTCCAGTCTCGGCATTCCAAAGCGATGCAGCTTGAAGGACAGAGCAGTTTGGTGAAGGATACAGCAGTCTGGAGAAGCAGGATGAGCATCCCTTTTGTGCTCATGTTTTAGGAGGCTTGCCTTGCTATCGCCCATACTGAGATCTTTGTAAGGCTGTGGTCAGCAAGTACTTTGAGACAGTTTCCTCAGGTACCACATCAGTCAAAACTTCCCTCCCACCCTTCACCATTCTAAGCTCTTCAAGGGCAGGAGCCAGGCCAGGTCCTCTTTGGCCAATTTACAATAGCTTTAAACTATGATTTAATTACTATTTGAGCTAGTATGAGTTTCTAGGGGCAGCTCATTCCCCAGCTAAAATAAAATCTTTAAAAAATGTGTATGTAAGGCTGGGCGCGGTGGCTCACGCCTGTAATCCTAGCACTCTGGGAGGCCGAGGCAGGCGGATGGCTCCAGGTTAGGAGTTCGAAACCAGCCTGAGCAAGAGCGAGACCCCGCCTCTACTAAAAAAAATAGAAAGAAATTAATTGGCCAACTAAAAATATATAGAAAAAATAAGCTGGGCATGGTGGCACATGCCTGTAGTCCCAGCTACTCGGGAAGCTGAGGCAGGAGGATTGCCTGAGCCCAGGAGTTGGAGGTTGCTGTGAGCTATGCTGACTGATGCCAGGGCACTCTAGCCCAGGCAACAGAGCGAGACTCTGTCTCAAAAAAAAAAAAAAAAAAAAGTATATGTGTATGTGTGTGTATATATATGTTGAATCTTTTTTTAAAAAATAGATAATTTATTATTTTATTAATGCCTTAGTAAATTAACATGTGGCTGAAGGTAAATATTAAAATAAATGCTATCTACATTTTGTCAACTACTGCAATATTTTAAAAATTGAAACAGAACTGCCATTACAAAAGGATATAATTTTAACATCCTTCTAGTATGAATTACATTCAGAGCTGGAGTATAAAGGTAGCTGTTAGTCAGCAACCTTCTGAGCAGACTGACTAAACACAACCCTTGGCAAAACCAGTGGGCTAGCCAAACCAAAAATGGCAGGGGAAAGAAGTCAGGGGGAAGGCATATATCATCTAAGAAGGAATGGCAGTGTTGGGGATTTATTTTTATCTTTGCTGCTTGTTTGAAGCCGATAGTTATCTTTGCTTCCCAGGTACCAAGTAGGGTAGGGAAGGGCAGTCTGCGGGAAACATATTCAGGAGAGTTGAAATTGCCTACTAATTTCAAATACTGTATAATTTTGTTTTTCAAACCCAATCTTCTTTCTCCCCAGCCCCCACAAAGTAAAATAAATAATTAACTAAGTATCTCTGAATGCTTTGCTAAGTATGGAGACTTTAAAAAAAAAAAGAAAAGAAAAATTCAACCCTCTGTTTTGTAGAGTTAATGACTCTACTGTAAGAGTTTTATTGCACTATTCAAGCCTTTAAAGTTACCAGTTAAATACCAATTTAATTTTCAGAAGGTCACTGTGCCTTTTTGGAAGGCATACCTTTAGAACTTGTTTGGCTGGCTATTCCTTGTTCATTCTTGGAAAAGTATGTGTGACTCAGTGTTTCACAGGAGACACTGCATGGTACTTATAGAAAACATTTTCTATTTTTAGTCCTCTTCTTAAAAATAATTTCTAAAAATTATATACGTAAAACTATTTTTACAAGCCTCTAGAATTGCTGAGTCTGAAAGTAAGCAATTAAATTAGAATGCATTTCAGAACACACATTTTCATAACAAATACTAAGTTAATGCTGGGGTCTAGAATCTCATATACTGAGACAAAGGTAACATTATTTCTCACTGTCCTGGGGTAATAATTCCTTGGACATGAGTCCCTGAGGCCACAGACAAGTCCCCCCTATAAGGCCACCATATGCCAGCAGATGTGGCCCTTGTTTACTGTTGAAACCTTGCTGTTTCAGATTTTATCTCAATTATAATATACCAGATACATACCGTTGTGTGTGCGTGTGTGTGTGCATGTGCATGCATACACACACAGTTCTTAACAGGCCTTCTAGGACTTTGCCTACCTATTGCCAACATTTTACATCTACTAAAACCTTTATTTAGAAGGCTGATTCATACCAATCAGAAATACACATATAAACCTTATTCCTGATAGCCCCCTGTTTCACAGAAGTTCTAAGTGGAGGGTTCTGGACAAATCCTACATTATTAATTCTTTTCTGAGTATTAGCCTGTGTTTGTCAGACTCTGACTTCTCTGAGGGTAAAGCCCATGTCTTACCCACCCCTGCATCTTTTCACACTAAGTAGTCAACAAAGTACTTGGCACCAGTAAGGACTGAAAGAATGTTTGTGCAATGAATAACCAACAAGCAGAACAATAAACTAACCTATGAGCACATTCATTGGTGGCACCTGTTTATAGTTTATTGTTTAGAATAATTATGTTAGTTGATAACTGCATCAGTAACAACTGCCATTACATGAAAATAATGAGTTAACTTGCTTCTAGTACTTCTTCTTTTAAAGCTGTACAGTATTGGGGGAAGAACTTTTCCCTAGTGGTGTAAAAGACCAAGCAAGACTGTTGTTACAGCTCCACCTCTATCAACTGTGTGCCTTTAGATGAGAAACTTTCAACAAGCATAAAAAAATACAGGTTAGTTTTTAAAAATCCACTAGAACACATATCTTTGGAAATTTTTCACCTGCCACATTTTCAGTATCTGGTTAAAATAAAGAGACAGAACTATCTATCCAATTTTTATAAAGCTTACTTGACAATAAAGATGTAGCTTTTTGAAATTGGGTGCATTATACCAACATACCCACCCTATGAATGTTATAACAATACCACAGCCCATATGGATTTTACCAACTACAATTTTTTGTTCAAATACACTGGTCTACAGATATTTAGAATCCTAGGAAAACTTTAGTTATGAGTGTACTAGCTACAGATTAGAATTGTGAGATTCACAGTCTTCAGAATCAACAAAGCATTTAGGATGATTTATTCAGCTCCAGATACTCATGAGTTCAGAAATCCAAATCAACTGCTCCCATAGATATTTCCTCATCTTTCTGAACCCAGAAAAATGCCTTCAACACCACCCAATTTCCTGAACACCTTTTACCACTAAGGGAAAAGGGTAGAATGAACTATGAAAGACACAATTTATATTTTTTATGCTATAAAAGCTGCTATCCAACTGTGATGAAAAAAAATCCAGGTAATCAATGATTCTCAGAATTTTTGCTCTTTAACAACATACTGCTATACTTTAATGTTTCAGTCTATACTCATTTAGAAGAAAACTTCAACCTAAGAGAACATGTTCAGGCACAAAAGTAAAATCTGCTTAAAAGTTAACCTGCCAAAACCCAAATTCTAGCCTCCTAAAGACATTACTGAGGGAAAAAACAATCTTATAATTAGTAACAAGGAATAGCATAATCATGCAGTACTTAGCATGAGACTCATCAGGGAAGCAGGAAAAAATTTAACAGTATATGTTCATTTTTAAAATGATATTTTAACAATACTTCAGCTACACTTCAAATACGCCTATGTATGACACTATCGTGATAGTTAAGGTACATTTTCAATCTCTTTTGATGTAAAAAGACAAAATTTCTCATTAAGGAAAAGTAACTTTTTTGTGGGAAATCTAAATTCAAACCTTTCAATTTTAAGCCCTAAATATATTCCATGTAGGAAAATTCTGCAAGCACACTCCTTCAGAGAGTTTTTAAAGCAATCAGCATAGGCAATGTTAAATTATCATGAGAAAAACAGAGGAGCACTGTAGATAAGACCCTCACATTTGTGGCTCTGCGTATTCCCTGTGGGCTGTGCCAACCCACTCTCTCCCCTGTAATGACTCTTTGTTTTTACTAAGTCCCAAAGGGCTGAGTAGAGTTCTGCAAAGAGAAGGGGGGAGGGGTGGATGGAATGCAGCTGCAGGCTCTAAAACAATGCTGAGTCCATACATTTTGTTCCCAGTTAGAATAATAAAAAGCGTAGGGGGTTAAGGAGACAGACCGGGAATAAGCAAGGTAGGGCAAAGCATCGCCACCCCTCAGCTACTCTACCAAATTCAATCACCATTCATTTGGGTTAAAAAGCTTCTCTTAAAATTCAAACACTCACTAAGATTTAAACCTATCAGCCATTTATATCTAAATTACTTCCATCAGTTAACTCTATTATGGCAAGGAATAGAGTAAGAAGAGAAAGTAGATCAGAAAAAGATGAACTGGGGGAGCTTGGACACATGGGGACAGGAAACCTGTAGGGGAGGTAGGTAGAATTCAGAAAAGACAGCCCAACGTCTCAAATACAGACTGCCCGCTTTGCAAAGATGCCTAGGGCTTAGTGGCAACTGGTATACTTGAGAAAACCATACTTGCTAAAAGCTGCAAGGGTCAGAATGGAGAGCTGGGAAGCCTGCACATATTAGTTCCCCATCATTTAGTCTTTCAGTCTAACTTGGGGCCTCCTAAGAAAATGTCCTTTCCTTGCATTTCCCTAGATTTGATGTCTCAACTGTGAGATAGAATGAAGAGAAGCAGGAGCTACAGAACAAGGAGATAACCCTCTATCTTCTCGCAAGAGAGAAACAGCTAAAACCTTACTCTCCTCCCCAGCCTTCTCCCCCCAGATAACACAGTGGTGAAAATCCACGGAGCTTTCCAAGGCTCATGGACTCAGCTTTGCCTCTGGAACATCCCTTTGGATATTACTGAAGCCATGAAAATTGGCAGGAAAACTCAAGAAGCCTTAAATAAACAACTGAACTAACTCCTGGAATAGAGAATCACCATGTGCTAATATCTACCTAAAAAGTTATACAACAAAATTCAGAAGAACACTTAGTCCAATTAGGATACCATTCATAAACACTCAGTTACTGAGGAGGGATAAAAAGACTTCATTGTAAAGTTGTCATGTATAAGCAAACCTCTGACATCCACACAAACATCTCCTTCAAGTTAGCATTACACAACAGATTTAGAAGTGCTCTTAGTGCATGCTGAATAATGTAATTAATCTGATTCTTGAAATGTTTTCAAGTTATAAAGTTTAGAAAGATTGTATTTATTTATATTGACATTTTTGCATAGTGACATAACTAAACAAAAATCCACAAATATGCAGATTTATAATAATTAGGAATATAATTCTAAATGTGATTATTAGACATTGTATGCTTGTATCAAAATATCACATGTATCACATAAATATATGCAATAATTATGTACCCATAATAATTAAAAATAAAAACTTTTATATAAGAATAAATGCTAAGAATTAGTGCATTTTAAAATATAAACCAAATTAAGTATAATATTAAAAATATATCTAAAATAAGCATAACATGTTAATTATGGTATAAATATGTAATTTGGTGCTTTAAGACTAGTTGGTAGAAAAGTTGAAAGCATTCCCACTAAGAACTGGAACAAGTCAAGGATGCCCACTGTCACCACTTCTGTTCAACATAGTGCTGGAAGTCCTAGTTAGAGCAATCAGGCACAACAAAGAAATTAAGGGTATTGAAATCAAGAAAGAGGTCAAACTATGGCTTTTTGCAGATGATATGATCTTATATACAGATTCCACCAAGAGACTCCTGGAATTGATAAATAAATTCAGCAAGGTCTTAGGTTACAAAATCAATGTACACAAATCAGTAGCATTCCTGTACACCAAAAACAGTCAAGCTGAGAGTCAAATCAAAGACTTAATACTATTCATAATTGCTACAAAGAAAATAAAATACCTAGGAATATACTTAATGAAGGAAGTGAAAGATCTCTGCAAAGAGAACTATGAAACACTGAGAAAAGAAATTGCCAATGATACAAACAAGTGGAAAAACATATCGTGCTCATGGATTGGTAGAATCAACATTGTTTAAATGTCCATACTACCCAAAGTGATTCACAGATTCAAAGCAATCCTCTTCAAAATTCCAATATTATATTTCACAGATCTTTTAACAGAAAAAATAATTATACATTTTGTGTAGAACCAGAAAAAAGCCCCAATAGCCAAAGCAATCTTAGGCAAAAGGAACAAATTGGGAGGCATCACATTACCAGACTTCAAACTATACTACAAGGCTCGCAGTAACCAGAACAGCACGGTACTGGAACAAAAACAAAGACATAGACCAATGGAATAGAAGAGAAAAACCCAGATATAAAACCATCCACATACAACCAAATGACCTTTGACAAAGCAGAGAACAATATACACTGGGGAAAAGAATCCCTATTCAATAAATGGTGCTGGGAAAATTGGATAGCCACATTTAGAAAACTGAAACAGGATCCCTCTCTCACCACTCATAATAATTAATTCGAGAGAGATAAAGACCTTAAATGTAAGGCATAAAACTACAAGATTTCTAGAAGAAAATGTTAGAAAAACTCTTCTAGATATTGGCCTAGGCAAAGAATTTATGAAGAAGACCCCTAAGACAATCACGGCAACGACAAAAATAAACAAGACTTGATTAAATTAAAAGGCTTCAGCACAGCCAAGGATATAATCAACAGAGCAAACAGATGACATATAGGATGAGAGAAAATATTCACAAGCTATACATCCAATAAAGGACTAACAACTAGAATCTACAAAGAACTGAAGCAAATCACCAAGGAAAAAAAATCAAATGACCCCATTAAAAAGTAGGCAAAAGACATGAACAGAAGCTTTTCAAAAGAAGACAGACAAATGGCCAATTAACATATGGAAAAAACGCTCAATGTCACTACTCATCAGGGAAATGCAAATCAAAACCACAATGAGATATTACCTTACCCCAGTCAGAATGGCTTTTATTAAAAACTCCAAAAACAACAGATACTGGTGTGGATAAAGGAATGTTTATACACTGTTGGTGGGACTGCAAATCAGTACGAGCTCTATGGAAAACAATATGGAGATTCCTCAAAAGAAGTAAAAGTCGACATACCATTTGATCCAGCAATCCCACTACTGCATATTTACCAAAAGGAAAAGAAGTCATGTTATCAAGAAGACACCTGCACTCCAATGTTTATTGCAGCACCATTCACAATTGCAAAGATGTGGAATCAACCCAAACGCCCATCAATTCATGAGTGGTTTGACAAAATGTGGTATATGTATACTATGAAGTACTATTCAGCCATGAAGGAGGATGACTTAATGCCTTTTGCAACAATTTGGATGGAACTGGAGATCATTATCCTAAGTGAAGTATCTAAAGAACGGAAAAACAAACACCACATGTACTCACTATTCAATTGGAACTGACTGTTGAGCACACACGTGCACAGAAGAAAGTAAAACTCAGTGGAAATCAAGCAGTGGGGAAGGGGGTTGACGGGATATGTGAAAACCTACTTAACAATAAACACTATCTGGGGGATGGGCACACTTTTAACCCTGACTCGAGTATTACAAAAGCAAGTCATGTAACCAAAAACATTTGTATCCCCATAATATTTTGAAATTAAAAAAAAAGAATATTTGGTAAATTTACTTCATTTTAAAAAAAGAATATAATCCTTCTCTCTCAGCCTGCCTTTTCTTTATAGCCCTAAAATCCATTTATAGATATTCCAAATTTTCATACTATAGCCAGTATATAAAGACAAATATAGAAGCACATATTAATTTAAGTGAGAAAACAAAAAAGAATTGTGTCTATGTAATTAATATTAAATAGTAATAGTGATAATTTAAAAAAATACTGAAACTTTTTCTGTAAAGTTTACCATCCATTATAAACACAAAATTCATAGGTCACAAAATTTATTAGGAGTTATCATTTATTATGCTTTTAAATGCAGCAATAAAATAGACACAGAATACTTCGTTTTTTCTGTGCACTAGAAAAACTATCTCTATTTATACATTTCATTTCCTAGTACATACGATTAAAAAAAATAAGTGTACAGACAGCAAATTTTTGTTTTGTTTTTGTGTAAAAACAATCACAATCGTAATTTGCCTGAAATCAGTAATTCCTTATGAATGCTTCATTGTAAACAAAACATATTCATAGAATACCATGATGTATGCTATGATTCAATAAAAAAGTTTAAATATGCAATTATCCATGATTTTGAAAAAATACTCTCGATATCAATAACTACATCTGAATTATTTTTTAAATGAAGATAATTCAAGCATCTTAATCAAAGATGTCAGAAATTTTCAGTCACAAAGTTCACAAAATATTATGAGTGGCTGACTGTATTAAGAGGCTTAGGTGAAAACAAATTTTTAAAGTTTAATAGCATCTAAGAATATTAGATTTTCTTGCTAAATTAATAAGAGTACTTACCCCTTGGAGTCCTTGGAACTGAATCGAAGGTCGAAAAGGAATTAAATTCTATTAAAAGAAATGAGAGAAACAAACAGGTAAATTTTGGTTACTGTGACACAGAACTAAATGTTTAAACTTTAAATCTTTGTATTTGCAGCACCATAATGTGTGAAACTCCCTTTTCATTATATACTTTTGCATGTCCTTATATTAAGATGCCTGAGATGAACAATATCACACTGCTTACATTTCTCTGAACTACACAACCAAAAGGTATTTTTTGGCAGTGTAGTTAATCATGTATTTGAAATTGACATGATTTGGCAAAAAATGATTGGTATACTAATTCAAGTTTACATTTAAAAAAGCATATTGGTGCTTAGTTTCCTGGTATATTTTTACTAGGGATGGGGAGGGGGAAGAGATAATTGGAGGAAATTTGCACAACCCTAACAGCATGTTAGAAATATAAAATATTTGAGAATGAACTGTGGCTTTCCATTTTCTCACATTTTACCAGAGACTGGTTTTTAGCTGAGGTTCAAACAAGTTGACAATTTTCTCATAAAATTCTTACCAGGAGAACAAAATTTCCAGAAAATGTTTCTATTATGAGCTTTGTCTTCTTCATAATTTCCATATTTTATCATAGAGTTGTACATTTGGAAGAAAAGTTGTAACTGTAAATATCAGCCATAATCTCTGGCATGATTTTCTGTATTCAAAGTCACCAGTGTGTTTGTCTATGAGAGTGCTTTTACAAATTGCTAACAGAAATCCAGAAGGAAATCAGATTTGGATAATGTTTAATAGTAAAACATCAGCCTGTAAACTATTTTTCACACTCTCATATCCAAATCCAATGTATAAAAACAAAAACAGTGCTTTCTGGTCTCACCTTTACCCCAAATATAAAAAAGGCACTCTCAGGTCCCTTCTCTCAGCCAGGACACATCACCTATTACTTCCAATTACTTCCCAAAACTTCTCTGCAGATGTAAAAGTTTATTAATCAGGATTATAATAAATTAAAGAGAAACAAGGAGAGGATAAGTACTTCTTTAAAAGACAGGCAACCTGAATACAAAATCAAGTGGTAACATTAATCATCTTATTATTTATAAAAATGAATAAACAGACATCTTCTTGGAGAAGACATTATTATGGACAGTTATCATTGTCCTACCATCATAAGATCATTTAACTTCAAGATTACTAGCAGAATCAAATACTACTGGGTGACAAATTCAGTTCTTGGCATAGGAGAAGTGTGTTTTTTTAAAAAAGGAAAAACAAAAAGGTAGCGCTTGAAATTTTAATAACCAATTTTTAGTGATATTTCATTCTAACTCATGACCTTTTATAAAAATATAAAATATAAATTAACTTTCTTTAGGGGGAAAACTCTACCCCAAAACTACTTTCCATGACTAAACTTATTCTTCCCAAAGTAATGAAAGCATGCCCACAGAAATCTGGTAAGCTCTTCTTCATGTGAAAGTAGAGTGGCCTTACAATTTAGGTAATATAGGTTCAGGTTCCAACTTTCAAAATATTTTCATCCATCAGCCCTGCCTCCTGAATCTCCTTTCAAATCACAAACACTGAACATCTCCTTGGAGACTAGTTACAATTCCCTCCTTGACTCCTTGCAACCCAGAGGTTGTCTTCAGCTCACCACTAAAATTTGAAATTCTTTCTCCAACAAGTTCATCGATTCTTCCTGGTCAAGTAGATGTAAAGTTTTTCTCGGTTTTCAAATTGCTGACTTCTCCACTGGGTATATTACCTCTTCTCTGCGCTTAGAGAAACAAGTCCTCCCAGCTCTTTGATTTCATTTCAAAAGCTAGTGCCCTTCCTTTCCTCCTTGTAGATCTACTTCATCTGGAGGCTCATGGTACCTATTGGACGGCAACTCTCAATCTCTTCTCCATTCCTCAACTAGCATCTCTCCTCACTCAGCCAGGTAGTTACTACTACCTATAGGACATTTTGCATTAGAAACTCACAATGACAATGAACTCTCAATAACTGGCAAAGACTAAATTCCCCCCACCCCTCACCTCTAGCCTCCCTAACTAAACTGGCACCTATTTCTTACTTTTCTGGTAATGGCACTTCTATCTTTCTAGTTCCCCAGGCTCACCACCTTAGAATTAATGTATGTATAGTCTCTTCTATCTCCTCACCACACCATATTCTATTTGTCAATTACATGTCACTAGAATCACAGAATTCTAATTCCAGAAGAGGAATATAGTTAGAGATAATACAGTTGATACCCACCTCCCACAAGCCCTGTGTTCCATTGATAGCTAAGCTGGGACCAGAACCCAGGACTCAATCTTCCTATTTTGCCATGGCAATAAAGGCTGAAATACTTTTCTTCTACTGTCTTATGTTCCACACACATCTGCTGCAGAATATTTGAGAGTCTGGGGGTCTAATCCCTCATGCCACGGAGTTCACATTTTGGTCAGGGGAAATTTGAGAATGAGTAAGTGCTAGGCAAAGTACTACTAGGAAGTACAGTAAGAATTCTCAAAAAGGAGAGGAGAGTATGGGTTAGAATAGATACTAGAAAAGTCTAAGGGTTTATGAAAAAGGTGGACCTTGAGTAGCAGTTTAGAAAAGATAAACTTCAGGGAAAGAGAGTGCCTGAGGGAAAAAGCAAGGTAAGAATGGGCAGAGGGCAGCTCCATGTGTGTACAGAGTTCTTCCACATTTGAAATACAATGGAAAGGATAAGAACTTGGCCTGGAGATTCCTTATCCTTAAAATTTGTCTTCAATTTTAGTTTCTATCTGCTACAGAATAAATAGGACAATAATTGAAATTTCAGACCTAAGGATGTCTATTCAAAAAGCTCATCATCTGAGTTGGGTGCCCTGGCTCCTGCCTGTAGTCCCAGCCTCTCAGGAGACTGAGGGGGGAGGATGGCTTGAGGCCAGGAGTTAGAGACCAGCCTGGGCAACATAGAGACACCCTATCTCAAAACAAATAAATAATTTTAAAAAGTTTATCACTCTGTGAGATAATCTTGCCCTAATCCTTTCCTTATCCCTTCACTGATGGACTTTAAGCCTTGCCTTTGGTATGATAAACAATTAAAGGCTCTCCCAGTTTTCTGAATGAGAAAGTGAGTTGCTGAAAGAAGTGTTTTGGGGGAAGGCATCTCTTTCAGTCATGTGCAAAATAGATGAAGAGAACTTGGATCTGGTATGTTGGGGCTAAAGAAACGGACTAGAGAACAGCTCTAGAGGATGCTTTAGAAATACTCTGGAAGTGGTGACAAAGGTCTAAATTAATATGACTGCATCTGGAGTCAATAGGAGATGGTGAATCCCTAGAAAGAATAATAAGAAAGATGTGCTGAAAGCCTGAATATCAGGCGCCAAAGAAAAATGATGCCAGGGTGGCTCCAGGGCTCCCAGTCATCAACTCTGGCCAGTCTGCCCCAGACTTCCTCAAATTAAGCTCTTAATCTCTACTTTGAAAGCCAGGCCCTTATCACCTTGCAACTAGATAAAGGCTTTCCTCCTTTCCATCAAATCCTTTTAAATCATTCAAATAGCTAGCAGAACCTCTCTCTTTACACCACTCTTAGTGAGTTCTTCTCCACTGTCTATCAAACAAAGCAAACTCCTAAATAGAAAACACACCATTACAGGACCAACCAATTTCAACTACTACTTCCTCCCCAAAATGGCTCAGCTAGTAACCATTTTTGTTTGTTTTGCAAACACTTTCCTCTCTATCTCCTTCCTGTTTCTTCAACCTGGCATAACTTCCCAAACACTAATTTGCCAATCCATATTTATCACTTACTTAACATTCAATCTCAAGATTAATTTCCTCAGCTTCACCTTTCTTTGGATAAACTAGGAGTCAAAGACTCCGTGTTAAAGTGTCTTTAAGGACCCCAAGCAGATTTATGTGGAATAAATGGGTATAAAGCAACAGGAGTGGTGAGTATCTGGAGAATGAATGCCCGCAGGAAAGGATTCAAATTTTAAAATGTTTAATCTTTTCTAACCAAACAAACACTGTTGCCACCATTTTGCTAACTCTGAACTATGCCCACTTTGCGTTAACACCTATTAGCTGTTTTTCCCAATCCCAATGTCTACTGTTCCACTACACTGGGGTGTATTTTTTTCATAGGTTGTCTTACTCCTAATTATTATGGTACAGAGGAGTCTTAGGCATATTTAACTTATAAGTATGTATCTGTATTGTTCTCAGCTAAAAATAAGTGTTGTACAATCATTTTGGATGTTTGTTCCCTTTATATATGTAGTACACTGCTATCTATCTTATACACTTATATAGATTACTATTCAGGGTTGTATAGACAAAATAATACATACTATTCTTTACATCAATTTAGAGACTTGCAAGAGTTATTTTGACTGTATGTAATTTTTTACCTCATTCCCTGAATTTAGAACCTAACCTTTTGTTAAGCTTATATTGTAGTTCTACCTATATTGCTTGATTCCTCAACAAGAATGATCACTTTTAGTTTTCTAATGTATGGTACAGAACATTTTAAATCCACTGTCTCAAGTGAGACTCCTAAAACCAGCCCTGGCGGGTAAGAAAGCATCATTATCCCTATTTTCCAGGGTAGAATAATGAGTATCTAAAAAGTAGAGCACATCGCTAGGGGTCACAGAGTTACTGACTTAAATCCAGTCCACTGAACTCCAAATCCTTTCCCTTGCCTCTGAAATAGGTTACCTGCTAGTGCTAAACATTTAAAAGACCATAAATGCTCGTTCAGTTCTTCTGTCATTTTGTTTCTGTCCAAGGAAAATGAATTTCATAAAATCGCTATCATTTCTAATGCTCAGTTTCTGATGAACTAAAAACTAAAAATAGGTTTTTTTGCTTTTAGGACACTGTATAACAAAAGAATATATATAAACACTTGTGTTATCATTTTGATTAAAAAATAGTATTAATAAAACCCTCATCTATGGAATAGCTATGAGTTCTTATCCAAACAGGGCAAACTAAGCTCACTGTTACTAAAAAACTCCTTTAGGATATCTGACAATCTAGAAAAATACTTAAAAGAATCTCAAATGCTTTACCGATTTTAACCCCAATTTTAGACAAGATGATGTTACTAGGCTATAGCTCTTGAATGTTTTAAAAAATGCCCCAGGCAGTACTTTACACCACTTATTATGTATTTGACCACTGTTAACAGGGTAGCTACCAGGAAAAATGAGTTTTAAAAGTCAATGCCATTACAAGAAAATGTTTCAAGCATTTTAGTTTTTTGTCTAAATACGTTTTTTTCCGGTGTTTCAAATTAATTTGTTAATTATTATGGGTACATAATAGTTGCATATATTTAGAGCACAGGTGCTGTTTTAATACAGGCATATAATGCGTAATGATCAAATCATGGTAATTGGGCTATCCATCACATCAAGAATTTATCATTTCTTTGTGTTAAGAACATTGCAATTCCACTTTTATTTAAAAATATGCAATAAATTATCATTAACTGCATAAGTCACCCTATTGTGCTACTGAATACTAGATCTTATTTATTCTATCTATATTTTTGTACCCATTAACCATCCCACTTTATCCCCTCCTCCCCACTACTTTTCCCAGCCTTTAATAACCATCATTCTACTCTCTATCTCCATAAGTTCAATTTTTTTAGCTCCCACATATGAGTGAGAACACGAGATATTTGTCTTTCTGTGCTTGGCTTATCTCACTTAACATAATGTCCTCCAGTTCCATCCATGTCATTGCAAATGACAAGATTTCTTTATTTTTTATGGCTGAATAATATTCCTTCGTGTATATGTATCACATTTTTATTTATCCATTCATCTGTTGTCGGAAACTTGGGTTTATTCCATATCTTGGCCATTGTGAATAGTGCTGCAATAAACACTGGAGTGCAGGTATCTCTTTGATACACTGATTTCATCTCTTTTGGATATATACTTAGCAGTGGGATTGCTGGATCACAAGGTAGTTTTATTTTCAGTTTTCTGAGGAACTTCCATACTGTTCTCCATAGTGGTTGCACTAATTTACATTTAACAAGGGTTCCTTTTTCTCTGCATCCTTGCTAGCAGTTGTTATTGCCTGTCTTTTGGATAAAAGCCCTTTAACTGGGGTGATATTTCATTGTAGTTTTGATTTGTAGTTCTCTGATGATTAGTGATACTGAGCCTATTGAGCATTTTTTCATATATGTGTTGGCCATTTGTATGTCTTCTTTTGGGAAATGTCTATTCAGATCTTGTGCCCATTTTTAAAATCAGATTACTTGTTTTTTGCATTGAGCTGATATATATATATATATATATATATAATTTTTTTTTTGTCAATTTGGGTAGTTTGCAAATGTTTCTCCCATTCTGTGGGTTGCCTCTTCATTTTGTTGTTGTTTCTTTTGCTATGCAGAAGCTTTTTAGCTTGATGTGATTCTACCTGTCCATTTTTGCATTGGTTACCTGTATTTTTTTTTTTTTTTTTTTGAGATAGAGT
>CAUYRT010090057.1:0-21593 GCA_963574885.1 Lepilemur ruficaudatus | reverse complement strand
TTTTTATAGACTCTATTATGAGTAATTACAAAATACAGCGGTGACAGGATTTAATACTTAAAAATTGCCAAGATATAAATGTACACATAAAAAATAAAGAGTATACAGAATCTTATAACAGTCCCTTGCTCTATTCCTCTCCATCTCAGGTTCTGTTTCTCTGAAGCAATCATTTTTAAATGCTTCCAGTTTGACTTTTTTGGGTGGTCTTTTATTTATATTTCTAAATGATAAATATATGTTTCCTGCTGTTCCTACATTTGCCAGTGTGAGACATTATACTGTGTAATGTTCCTACTGTCACAGACGGAGATTCAGCTCAGTTACATCACACCTACCTTTAAGTCTAAATTATATACTTACACCTCTCCTTCTTTTTCCATGAGCTACAGGATCTCACACTTTGCAAGATGTGAATATAAATGCCCCAGTTTTCTTTCTTTTCATTCCCTCATCCAATTTCTATTCTGTTTTTATTTTTAATTTTACACTGTCAATAGTAATATTTATGTTCTATTCTGCTATCATAATCATCTTCCATGTTTTGTTTTCAAGTTCATACTAAAAGTTGAAAAATCAAAAAAAGGCAATTTATATTCTTTAGACTATGTGAATTCTGTGATCTTCAGAGCCAAGTGCTATTCCATGATTGTATTTCCTTTCTTGTATAGCTTTTGCTTTTCTTATACTTTTGGGTTGCCTTTTTGTTTTCTTGAATTTTCTCTCATATTTTCTGATGTCTCAAGTATACGATATAATCTATGAACTCTCATTTTGTCCCTAGATACTCTCCATCTTAAGGTATGCAGATTGTGTTGCTTCCTGTGTCTTTTTGTACAGCTCTCATTCTAGCAATTCCCTTCATTGTTCATGGGGCTGAAACTTCTGCTTCTTGGATCGATCAATGTCTCCTTCTTCCTTGGTTTATTCTTTCATTTTTCTAGATTATATCCTTTTATAAGACAAGTTACGTGGTGATATATTCTATGAGTACTTTACGTCACTCAAATTTTATTCCACCTTCACATGTGCTTAATAATTTGGCTGAGTACAGAATTCTAGGGTGAATATCAATATTTTTTCCTTAGAAATTTTGGAAAAAATTCCATTGTCTTTTTATAACGACTGTTGTTTAGGAAAAATCAAATATCAGTCTGAATTTCATTCCTTTGCTAATGACCTGTTCTATTCTGTCTGGCAGCTTTTTGTCATCCTTAGGTTTCTGAAATTTCACAGTGATTTGTTTAGATGTGATTATTTTTTCATTCATTCTGCTATACACCTGGAAGTCTCTTTTAATTTGGAAACTATGTTTTTCTTCAACTAAGGACAATTTTCTTCTATTATTCCTACAATTCCTTTCCCTTCCATCTTCTCTGGGTTTTTTTCCTGCAAATACTACTATTAATATTTGGATGTTATAGTACCTAAATTAAAATCCCCTATGTCACTTACAGTGTCACAGTATTTTGGGTTTTTTTTTCCTTCTACATTCTGGGAGATTTCCTTCACTCTGTATTCCAATCTTTCTATTGAATCTTTGTTTTATCAATCACGTTTTAAATTTCTAAGAACATTCATATTCTCTGATTATTTATTTTCCCCATAGTATCTTATTCTTATTTTATGAATACAGCATATTTTCAAATATTCTTAATTTTTAATGTTCTTAGAGAATTTTTCAGAATTATTTTTGTTCCCTGAATTGCCTCTGTTTCCTGTAGGGTCACATTTTCAGTATACCCATCTTGGGTATGTCAAAGCTGTGTAGTCCATGTTTGCCATTCATATTTGAACATGACACAAGACAAAAGTCGATTGAGAGCTGTGTGTTCATGGCAGAGTATGTTGGCTGCTAGGCTGTGCTGCAGTGTGAGCAGGCAAGGAGCTGGCCGTTATGCTGGGGGCCTTCCAAGGCCAGAATGTGGAGAACTGTAATTTGAGGCATCAATGCCTATACTAGTTGCCCTAATTCTCACCATAATTCTTTTAAAAGAAAAAAAAATTTCTTTTCCTCAGTGAAGATATAAGAAGTGAAACTTAAGTGCCATGATGCTATGAATTTTGTGGATGAGGAGGGTAGAAGGGAGTTGGGGGGTTGACTATTCTATAGGTTTTCAAATCCCTCTTTCTCAACACAACTTCTCACCCCAACAGTCTGCCAGTCTGGCATTTTCTGGGCGCTATAGTGGGAAAGCTGGCTACTTCCTTCACTGTAACTGCCTCTGCATGTGACTCGGGGGCAGTTTCCTTTACTCGGCCTCATGACTCAATAATTAACCACCTGCTTTCCATCTCCCAGAAAACTATTGAAATCTCTTACCTGCTGTGGCCCCTTAACATTCCTCCCACTGTTGTGGATTTAGACATTTTACTAATCTTTCATTATCTTTTTTTTGGTTGTTATTCTTTTTTTTTTTTCCTTCATTATCTTTTTAATAGAGCCTTGAGAGGGATAGAAAATAAATAGGTGAGGTCGCCCTACCATCTGAAGAAGAGTCAGAAGACTCTTCAGTGTTCCTAAAAAAAGAAAACATTCTTGGCTGGGTGCAGTTGCTTGGCTGGTCCCAGTGCTTTGGGAGGCTGAGATGGGAGGATCGCTTGAGGTCAGGAGTTCACGACCAGCCTGGGCAAAATAATGAGACCACCATCTACCAAAAAAAAAAAAAACAAAGAAAAGAAAAGAAAACATTCTTGAAGGCATTCTTGAACCAAGGGGGATTCAAATCTGAGCTTTGTCTGTTACAACCTTGAACAAGTTAATCTTTCTCCATCTGTTTCTTTATATGTAAGGTGGGGATAATAATATTTAACTCAAATATTAATAGTTAATGTATGAGAATTAAATGAAAAATGTATACAAAGTATTTAGTACAGTGTCTAGTTCATGGAATTGCTTAAGAAATGTGAATTCCTTGAATTTTTCTTGGCATCTCCTTGAAAGTTCATTCACCCTCCGATCTAGTGAAATTGTTTTATTTTTATTTCTTAATTTATTTTGTGGCAGTAATGGGGAAGATTAGGAAGTTTACAGTGTTATTATTCTTTCCACAACCATAAAAAAATTAAATTACTGCTCTATGCTATTTTCTAGTTGTAAGTGATCCATAATCTATTTTTATGTTCATCTTCTTTTGGGTTACGTTTCCCCCCACCAAGAAACAAACTATTCATTACTTATTTATGTCAATATTATGATTTTCTCTTGTTTTCTATTCACAGCTTAAAGCTTACTTCTAAAATGGCTTTGCTATAGTTAGAAACTTGAAGAAACTTTTTTGTGAATTGATTGTATTAAGTATTTTTAAGGCAACATAATACATTGTGTATATTAACCACTTAGTAAAGAATTCAGTGCATTGTTACTTATACAGCATAGCTAGCTTATTATGACGTATCCCAAACTAGTTACAGTGATGCACTGAATTTGGAGCCCCTTTAGAAAATATTTATGATGAAATAAAAATAATAAAATCTCCTTTGCAAAAATAAACAAACAAACAAATAAATAAAATCCTCTTTGCAGAGGGAAACCCTTCAAATAAGGAGTTATTGGGACATTAATTGTACCTCCGCTGTCCTGATATTGTTCATTGTGGATTAATATGCCATAATTTGAATTCAGGCAAGAGAAATTGCTATAGGAAATAGCATGCTTTCTTAATCAAGTACTCAGGCACTTCAAAGTTTATTTAATAGCAAAACAAATTAAAGAACTTTCTATATTAGCTCCTATTGCTTTGTGTTAGGAATTAATTTGCACTTGTTATAAGAGAGTGGTGGAATAGGTCTGGTTAGAATAGCAAGAGAGATAATCAGATTAAGGGCTCATGGTCAGGCACTGCGACAATAATAGAAATTAATGACTTTAAATCCAGAGGGGCCTGCCATGGATCCCTGGATTAAAAAACATTACTAATACCATGCCCATCCCTGAACACATCTATAAATCCCTTACGGTTTGAATGTAAGTGCTTCAAAAATATTTACTAATGATCTAAGCGAAGTTAAATTAAAGAAAAGCTATTGAATTATTGATGCTGCTGCTGATATGCTAATTTTGTCATGTTTTAAAATTTCATTATAAATCATAGACTTTTTAAAAATAGACTTTATTTTTAGAGCAGTTTTAAGTTTACAGCAAAATTAAGCAGAAAATACGGAGTCCTAGATAACCCCTTCCCCACCACGTACAAAGCCTCCTCCACTATCAATGTCCTGCACCAGAATGGTATGGTCGGGACAGTGAGCCAACATGGATTTTAATAAATCAGTTATCACCCAAAGTTCATCGTTTACATTAGGATTCATTCTTTGTGTTGTCTATATCCTATGGGTCTTGACAAACGTATGACATGTATCTACCATTATAGTACCACATAGAATAGTTTAACTGCCTTAAAAATCCTCTGTGCTCTCTCTACCCATCCCCCTTCCCCAGCCCCTGGCAACCCAACCACTGACCCTTCTGCTGTCTTCATAGTTATACCTTTTCCAGAATATCATACATTTGGAATCATACAATATGTAGTCTTTTCAGATTGGCTTTTTCCACTTAGTAATATGTGTTTAAGGTTTCTCCATGTCTTTTCATTTCTTGATAGCTCATTTCTCTGTGTCACTGAATAATATTTTATTGTCTGGATGTACTACAGATTATCCATTCACGTACTGAAAGGCATCTTGGTTGCTTACAAGTTTTGGTAATTATGAATAAAGCTGCTATAAACATCTGTGGGCTGGGGTTTTATGTTGATATAAATTTTCAACCACTTTGGGTAAATATTAAGCAGTGTGATTTGCTGTAAGAGTATTGCTTACTTTTCTAGAAACTGCCAAACTGTCCTCCATACTGGCTGTTCATTTTGCATTCCCAGCAGCAATGAATAAGAGGTCCTTTTACTCCATGCCCTTGTCAGCATTTGGTGTTGTCAGTGTTCTAGATTTTAGCCATTCTAATAGGTATACAGTGGTATTTCACTGTTGTTTTAATTTGCATCTTCCTGATGACATATGATGTGGAGCATCTTTCCATATTTTTATTTGCCATCTGTATCTCTCCTTTGAGGAGGTGCCTATTTGAGTCTTTTGCACATTTTTCAATTGGCTTGTTCATTTCCTTATTGTTGAGTTTTAAGAGTTTTTTGTGTATTTTAGATAACAGTTCTTTGTCAGATATGTCTTTTACAAACAATTTCTCCCAGTCTGTAGCTTGTCCTCTCATCTTCTTGATAAATCACATTTTTAGATTAATTATTAATAATTTATCATTCTTAGAGCATACAAACTAGACAGAATATATTCCAAAATTTTGTGTTATGGCATGTTAAAGATAAATTGTGATCTTACATTAAGTCATAATAACCTATTATTAAGGCAATAGCACCTGCTTCTTGAAACAGTCAATCACAGACATCACTTATATTTTTATGGTTTTCATTTAGACAATTACTTTCATTTAGACATTGTTGACTGAATCATCATTTTTTATGCCATCAGTGTATTGTGGATGGGCCAAGGGGAGGGGAAGGGGGAATCCTTTTTTGTAATGAGAAATTGAGGTAGCTTAGCTCATCCCATATTTCATTTTTGTGTCAAAAATTCACGTCGGCTTGCCTACTTCTCTATCAAAATTGAGTGATCAGGGGCCAAGGTTGTTGTTATTTTTTTTTACAAGTATTCATCCAAGTAGTTTTTACTAGAGCCCATGAGAGAGTACATTATAGATGGTGAAATATTTTAACTGGCCACTTCTTTATTATTTTAATTATTAATAAATTATTAATTATAAAATACTAGGACCCTAAGCCAAGAAAATGCTCATTTATTCTACTTGTGTGTAACAAAGACTGTTTATGTTCACCAATATCCATTTCCTCCCTCTCTTTCTGGCCACACATTTCCTAGTTCCCTTGCAATGACTAAGGGCTGATCAGTACCATATCAGTGGAAATAACAGACAATAGTTCCCACTTGATTCATGAAAGCCCCCTTCATGTGAATCCTACTCTCTTTCCCCTTCTGGAAGTACATGGCTAAAAATGTTGGCATGTTTATGACTATGGAGCCTGTTTCCCAGACTCACCCTTTTGAAGAAAGCTGCCTGTTTTTCTGAACTGAACTGTGATTAGAGCAAGAAATAAACTTTCATTGTGATAACTGCTGAGATTTGGGGTTGACTGTTAAAATAGGTATCTCGTCCTGACTAATACAAAGTAAAAAAGTCAAGTTATATTGAAGATAACAGAGGAAAAGAAGAGTACACTGGGAGTAAAAAGGAAAAACAACTACTTGCTGAAGTTTAGTTACCAGTGTTATGATAGGCCTTGTTGAGTAATCGCGATGATGACATTTCAATTATTTAGGCAGAAATTTGAACTACAGCATGAGCATTCACATCAGAAAGAAAAAAAGTGATGGTTATTATATGCTGGGGTATAGTTACAACCAACTGAATTTTGACAAAGCAGACAAAAACACACACTGGGTGAAAGGACACTGTATTCACTAAATGGTGCTGAGAAAATTAGCTAGCCACATGCAGAAGAATGAAACTGCATCCCTATCTCTCACCATATACAAAAATAAACTCAAGATGGATTAAAGTCTTAAATATAAGGCCTGAAACCATAAAAATTCTAGGAAAAAATGTAGGAAAAATTTTTCTGGACATTGGCCTATGCAAAGAATTTATAACTCAAAGGCAGATATAGCAACAACAAAAATAAATAAATGGGACTTAAACTAAAAAGTTTCTGCACAGCTAAGGAAATAATCAAAAGAGTAAATACACAACCTACAGAATGGGAGAAAATATTCACAAATTATACATCCACCAGGGGACTAATATCCAGAATCTACAAAAAACTCAAACAAATCAGCAAGAAAAAATCAAATAACCCCATCAAAAAGTGGGCAAAAGACACGAACAGTTTTTTTTTTTAAAGAAGATAAATGATCACTTAACATCACTAATCATTAGAAAAATGCAAATTAAAACCACAATGAGATACTACCTGACCCCTATCAGAATGGCCATTATTAAAAAAATCAAAAAATAATAGATGTTGGTGTGGATACAGTGAAAAAAGAACACTTATACACTGTTGGTGGGAATGTAAAATAGCATAACTGCAATGGAAAACAGTATGGAGATTTCTCAAAGAACTAAGAGCAGACCTACCATTTAATCCAGCAGTCTCACTACTGGGTATCTACCCAAAGGAAATGAAGTCACTTTACAAAAAGGACAGCAGCACCTGGATGTTTATTGCAGCATAATTCACAATAGCAAAGATAATGGACTCAACCTAAGTGTCCATCAATGGATGAATGGATAAAGAAAATGTGGTGAATATATTTACCATGAAGTATTACTCATCCACAAAAAGGAATAAAATAACATCATTTGCAGTAACTTGGATGGAACTGGAGACCATTATCCTAAGTGAAGTATCTCAAGAATGGACAAACAAACATCCCATGTTCTCACTTGTAAGTGGGAGATAAATGATGGCTATACATGGTCTTAAGGTGGTGTAATGGACATTGGAAACTAAGGAGGGGGAGGTTGGGAGGGGAGTGAGTGATAAAAACTTACCTATCAAGTATATTGTACACTATTCTGCTGATGGGTACATTAAAAGCACTGAATTGAGCATTATACAATTCATTCATGTAATAAAAAATACTTATATCCCCTGAATCTATTGAAATACAAAGCCTTATTTTTGAACAGCTTCAATGATGATTAAAATGACAATTATGCAACATTTATCCTTTCCTATTCAGATTTTAAGTCAGAAGTGTCCTAACTGTAACTACAATGTATATAAGCATTTGGGGGACAGCAGTATAATTTTAGAACAAGGTATTTCCTTGTCAAGAAGAAGGGTGTGCATGCCAAAACCTAGATCAGGTAAAAACAGCTTTGTCTTTCATTTCTGTGGTAATTATACTTTATACTCTCATATTAGTGTTGAATATATTCATTCAACAAATACTTAATGAATTCCTTGTATGTACCAATTATTATGTAAGCCTCAGGAAGATTATGATCTATGTCCCAAACCTTTGAAGAAGCCATTGACACATGGGAAGATTGGCAAAGAAACTAATAATTATATTATAAAAGGTGCTAAAACTGAAGTCTAGACAAAGATGAGAAAAAGAACCACTTCATAAAAACTTGGTTCTCATTTATAAACAGTGTTTATGAATATATATACATATTAATACTATATTATCCATTTATATATTATGTACATTCATTTTATATATATTCATAATATATTTATATACATATATTCCTGCTTAGACATACATAGATTTTTCATTTAACATTTCTGGTAGCCAATGCAGTCTTAGATGTGACAACATATTGGAAACGCTTGATATAATATTAATGGAACATGCTTTTTCCCTATAAACTGATTGAAGAATTCATTGAAACATGTGTCTACAGAAACATGAATCTGGAAAGATATTACATTTAAAAATCACCTTATTTTGAGTATGTATATTTAAAATGATCAGAGCACAAACTAGGAATGATTTGGCCAAGTTCTTATAGCTAGCCAGATCCTGAACTGGAATCCAAGTTTCCTCTTTCTTAGTCTGTACTGTATTCTTTAACAATTGGAAGCCAAATGTGTATGTGGCATATGTCAAAGAAAGATAAAATAGGCCAGGTGCAGTCATTCAAGCCTGTAATCCCAGCACTTTCGGAGGCTCAGGTGGAAGGATTGCTTGAAGCCAAAAGTTTGAGACCACCTTGGACAACACTGTGAGACTGTTTCCACAAAAAGTTTTTTAAAAAAATTAGCCTGTTGTGGTGGCGCATGGCTGTAGTGTCCCAGTTACTTGAGAGGCTGAGCCAGGAGGATTACTTGGGTCCAGGAGTTTGGGGTTCCAGTGTAGTCCAGCCTGGGTGACAGAGTGAGACTTTCTCCCTAAAACAATAACAATAATTTTTTTTAAAAAGATAGATAAAATAATAAACTCAAAGAAGTATATAATTTGTGAGCTTGTTTCATATCTACTGGAAATGAAGTTATGGTTTAATATAAGAACACAGTATAATTTAAAAGAACATTTAAAGTAAGTACAGTGAACTTTTACTATTAGTTACAAGTTTTTAGAGTTAACATTGCAGAAATAAGATTGTCGATATGATTCCGGAGAGTGTACGAAATCTTAATCCATTAGTATGTAGTTGTGTAAAAAAATGGTCAAATGCCCAGCACATCACTAGAAGAGAGTATGTAATAAATGCTTATGAACAGTAAGGCAAAATTTAAATATGTTAAAAATAAGAGCTAGTTGAGACCAAGTTAAGCTAAGACATGTTGTAATTATTAATTTAGGCAATAGTAACTCACTAGATGTTTGCTATCCATAAAGGATGATGACAGCATTTGCCTTGCTAAGCAAGTTTGCATTCATTGTTACTAGTTTAAATTGATACTATGTGAATTTTCCTCAGGCACATTGTGATATTACACAATGCACCTGACATCTATATAGGTAGTCTCCCAGTTATTGTTGGATTGTGTTCCAAGATTTGTTGACCATTTGTTTGGTCTTCCAGCTGAAACAATGCCACACACAGATATTAAACCTCAGGCCTACTCACGGGGCCTATCGAACTCAAAGTTCAGCTGAAATAAAAAGTTGTCCTTGAAACCTAACCATCAAGTAAAATCAACAGTGTTTTGCAAGAAAAGGCTTTCAGAGTTCTAACTTGAAGGGTTGACGTCACCACCACAGTGGCAGCAGGAACCCATGCAGCTCCGAGTCATTGCTGATAGTGCTAAAAGTTAGGAGCAAGACCACAAGAATAGGGGATGTTGAGGCAGGCAAGAAACAGGCCAACGGGAGAGAGTCTCCCCACCGGGTTATATGCCTCTGATTGGATGGCAAATTGTTTGAGGACTGATTTGTCTCAGAATAGATAGCTAGGGTTTGGCAAAAACAGGAGTTTTAAAATGGCTGCTGTGAGTAGCCGAGTAGTAGCTGAAGTCATTAAGTCATAATTCATCCCAGGAGTAAACTGATACCTTGGATACCTTCCATGAACTAAAAAATATATATATATAGATATATAGGTGCAACATTTTGAGAAAGCTGCAGACAGATATTAGAAATAAAATCAACATTCCCTGAAACATAATGAATAGTTGGTAAACATCAACTGTTACTATTACTTCCATTGATTGGACACCTGCTGTGGCCCTCTCAACACTACCTCTCTCCTCAAGTCACAAGTCCTCTATTGGCCTCAGTTCCCCCTAAAGCAAAAATAATAAAATCTGCCTTTCGTATCTTTCTGAATTGCTGCAAAGATCTAATGAGATCAAGACTGTGAAAAGGCTTTTTAAACCATAAAGATATGAAAGAGTTTTGTAAACTGTACAGCACCTGTGGAGGAGGTCAGCTGGGACGGGATAAAAGTGAACAACTGGAGAATAAGAGTCACAGAACGTGGGCCATCACCCAGGCCAGCCCTGTCATTCTGACGGTGGGAACGTGGACAGGGAGCACGCACCTCTCACCTGAGCTCAGACAGGGGAAGGAGTGGCAGGGAGGGAGCAGGACAGGCCTTTTGAGCCCGAGCCAGGGCCAGAGCTTTTCCTTTTACTCGAATTACAGTCTCTAAAATATCAGATTCAGGGTAGAATCAGAGTAGGTCCTTCTTGAAGAAAGAAAGAGACAGATTCATGTCCTTTGTGAGAGAGGAAAATACTAGGTGCACAGGGAGAGAGAAAGGAAAGAGAGAGGAAACTGGGAACATCTGTTGCTGAGGTGTAGATAATTTGGACTGAGACTAGCGAAACTGGCATTTCCAGGCTGCCATGGTGAGGTGTGGTTACACAGACAAACCACAACAAGTTAGACTGACCAGGTTTTTCAATTCCGGTTGGTTTTGCCTGTGTTATATTGACACTAGTTTAACAAAGAGGAAAACCGTGATGTAAGAATTAGTCATTTATATTTACAAATAAATTATCTCCAAAAAAAATTATTTACATTAAATCGGTGTGGCTCTTATAGAATAATAATTTAGAAACTAAAGGAAAATATCTGGAAAAGTACCCCTCCGCCGTTTTGATAATCAACAAAATTCCTTCTCTAAATTTCTCCATTCTTACGAAACCAAAGGTTTTGCTAAGCTCCACCCAATTCTTCATTTCTGTGCTTGACTCATCAACCTCATTATTAGCTTTTAATAATACAACTTATGCTCTAACGAAACAAGAGAGTTTTATTGACATTAGTCTTGGATGGGAAAAACAATTATAAAAGTTAAGAGAACCAAAATTGGGTTAAATGGCCATGTCTCACAGCACACAAGAAATGGTACAAGAATTAAAGATAAATGACATCACATCTCTGTTGTGAACAATCATTTTTAAGGAAACAAAGTTCTCCACATCTTCTCTAAGTCATTTCTAAAATCTCATTGTTCCTTGAAAGTATTTACAGCACTGCTGAAAATCACTCAAACTGTTCTCTGGTTGGCAAAAGCACTTAGCTTGTTTCTGCTGGACTCCACCTAAAAGTCAAATGAAATTCTCAAGACTTGTTTGGAATAATTATGCGAGGCCTCCAGCAAAATTACCACATAACCTTAACACTGCCACATTTCCTAAAGCCTGGCTACTCCTCAGGAAAATATCAGGAATCCCTACTTGAATTGTTGTGTCACAGATTAGTAGCCACTGTTCTTCATTCCTGGAAAGGGTGTGTCTGCCCCATTTAAAGGGAAGTGTTGGGATCTATGTACTACCTCTGCTGAATGGCTCATAGTCCTCTAAAATTTAAAAGAAGAGGTATGTGTATCTTTTTCATTCATAAAATGGGAATTTTAAATGGCTCCCTGTGGTGGATCACACCTGTAATCCTAGCACTTTGGGAGGTTAAGGCGGGAGGATAGCTTGAGGCCAGGAGTTCCAGACCAGCCTGAGAAACATAGAAAGAACCCTGTCTCTAGAAAAAATTTTAAAAATTAGTGTGTAGTCCCAGCTACTCAGGAGGCTGAGGCAAGAAGATCACTTGAGCCCAGGAGTTCGAGGCTACATTGGGCCACTGCACTCTAGCCCACGGGCAACAGAGTGAGACCCTGTTTCAACAACAACAAAAAAGATAATATTGCAGGAAACAGAGAGAGAGAGAGGAATTTCAACAGTATATACTTTCAGAGAAGGTAGGCTTACATAGTTGTGCTATAATCCTACATATATATATAAATAGAGGGTGTCCAGTGTAATGGACAACCTTTTTCTCTTCCTCAGAGCTTGGGAATCTAAAGCAAAAAAACTGTCACTCTGTAAAACGAATATTTAAGCCAGAATACATACAATATTGTTGATGCTAGTAATCTTTGGATGCCAGGGTGAGGAAGAGAGGAGGAAGGAAAGATAAAACAAACCAAGTGCAATTGAGAGATAACCACCTGAGATTGTCCTTTGCCAGGTTACCCAGTCCAATGCTAGGTTTAAATTTTGTTTAAAAGAATTGTTTAGCTTCTTAGTTCATATGTAACAGGAAGTATAAAATGTAATTCTCTGGAAGAAATATGGAATTCCACCTCCTGTGACCTCCATCCTTTCCTTCCTACCTGTACCTTCACCTTTCCCTGTACCTGGCTCCCTAACCTTCAAACCCCACACATCCGCTGCCTATGTAAAGGAAGCATTAGCCCAGTTCATGGAAAACCAATCTGGTTAGGCATTATGAGAAGCTGAGTTGCAAAGGGGGGAACAGGTTAGAGCAGTGGTTCTCAAACTTTAGCCTGTATAAGAATCACCTGGAGAGGTTGTTAAACACAAACGATGAGCCCCACCCTCAGAGATTCTGATTCAGTAGGACTGGGTGGGACCCATGAATTTGCAATTTTGACAAGTTTCCAAGTGATGTTGATACTACCAATCAGCAACCCACCCTTTGAGTAGTAGTGATTAGAGAGTCACCCCCATGACCTGGGGACTTTAATGTAGCTTAGACAGATTTGGCCATTTCTACTCTACTATTTCTCTGCCATCATTTCATGATGACCTTTTAAGTCTTCTAGGGAGGGTCAGTTGTGACTTAGAGGTTCAGGTATCCAGTGGGGAGTGCAGAGTTGCTACTGAGCGTGTGAATCAGAAAGAGAAAAGAGGTCACTAGGCCACGTCGAGTATGCTCAGCTATCTGGTGTGAGAGAGTTAGAGGAATGTTGATTTAATTATTATGGCTTTATATAGTGCAAGCTCCTCTCATTAACTCTTTTTTTTTTTAAGTGTACAATTAAATGATTTTTAGTGAATTTAGCAAGATGTACAGTTAATCACATAAATCAGTTTTAGAGGAATTTCTTCCCCCTATTGAGACCCCTAATTTTGCTCCCCAACTACTTTTCAAGCGTGTCCCACCCCTCCACAGTGCCCACCACGTTGCTCAGACGTGGGTTTACCCTCCACCTCCCAAATTCCTAGTGAACACCCCCACCATTTGAGCACCATAGTGTTAATCAGTCAGTACCAATTTGATGGCGAGTATACGTGGGGTCCATTCTTCCGGTCTTGTGTCACCTCACTTCAAATAATGGGTTTAAGCTTACTCTCATTAATTCTTTAAAAAAAATATTGGCTCCTCTTTGCTCATTTACCACATTGTCTTATAAACTGCAGTATTCAGAGTTTTTCATTATATCTATTTTCTAAACAAGATGCAATTGCAGTGCCAATTTCTATTTTGATCCAAAATGTATTTGAGTAATTTTAGGTCTCTAAGAATGGATGTCTTTCTACTGTTGTTAAATATTTTGTTATTAATTTCTGACTTTTCAAATTATAATCAAAGAATGTAGTCTGAGAAATTCTTATGCATTGGAATTTTCTGTCAAATTTCCATGATGTTTCCAAATTATGTATTTTCTCCAGCATATAAATTAAACACTTATCAATCAGACATTTAATTATATTATGTAAATTTTTTGAGTTCTTGTTTATCACATATTTATTACCTCTTGATTCTGTTTCACATTTGTAGTTGTTAAATTCCATTTTATCTCCTGTTGATTTTGTTTCCTCTTCATTTCTTTTTCTTTTCCTTTCTTGATTTTTCTTTCCATGTTCTTAATGTTTAAGCATTGTATATAATTTTAACTGTGTCCTATAGAAATGGCATTTGTCTAGATTTGGTATTTCAATCCAATCTAAAAGTCTTTGCTTTCTTAATAAAAGATTTTAATTCATTTATGTTTATTATCAATTTTCAAAAACATCTAAATTTATATTTGTTGTTTCTTTTTATAATTTTGTTATTTTATGCTTTCTATTTCTATTTTTCCCCTGATCTTTTCAGGATTATTTTATTGTTTTAAAAGTCTAATATTCTGATATGTGTGCTGCATAGTTTTATAAGTAGTTTCAATTTTTAAAAATCTATTTACTCCTATTTTGCTTAAGTTTTTAACTTCAAGTATGAGACATAGCTAATTAGTCCTCTAGTTAAAACAAAACTTTAGGTTTAGCGTACATTCACTCTCTCAAAACATTCATCACTTACCACTTTCCATTATTTGTTGCTACAATCTTGGATTTTAGATCCAGGTTGTTGTTGTTAAGGTATCCTGTGAGGTATCAGTGATTGTTCATTTTTTCCCCTCAAATGAATATCTAGTTGTTCCAGCAGCATTTGTTGAAAAGATTCCACATCTTCCATTTAATTATTTTGGCACCTATGATACAAAATAATGGAATATATACATGTGAATTTATTACTGGACTCTTTATTCTATTCTATTGTCTAAATATTTATCTTTACATCAATACCATACTGTCTTGACTATAATTTTGCTTTATAATAAGTTTGGGAATCAGATAATATTAATATATACCTTCACCTTTTTCTTTATTAAAATTCTTTTGGCTATTCTAAGTCCTTTAATTTTTTCCATATAAGTTTTAGATTATCTTGTGAGTTACTACAAATAATTCTGCTAGGATTTTAATTGAGAGTGCTTTGAATCTATAGATCAAATTTAGAAGAATGTCAATTTACATCTTAATATTGAGTCATCAGATACACACACATTCTATATCTCTCCATACAGATGTGATTTTTAAGTCTTCAAGTATCAAATCAAACTTTCCTGATTTCAGAATCTAATTTTACAAATACAATTTTGTCTCAAAATTTGTCTCATATTTGTATTTGGGCTGGGTACGATGGCTCATGCCTGTAATCCTAGCACTTTGGGAGGCCGAGGGAGGAGGATCCACCTGTGGCCAGGAGTTCGAGACCAGCCTGAGCAACATAGCGAGACCCCCATCTCTACAAAAAAATATACAAATTAGCTGGGAGTAGTGGTACATGCCTGTAGTCCCAGCTACTCTGGAGGCTGAGGCAGGAAGATTGCTTAAGCCCAGGAGGTTGAGGTTGCTGTGAGCTATGATGACACCACTCTACTATAGGCCAGGCAACAACAGAGTGAGGCTCTGTCTCAAAAAAAAAAAAGTATTTGACAAATTTTATTTCAAATACAAATTTCTCTCAATTTTCTCTCACCCAAATTTTACAAATACAATTTTGTCACAATTTGTTTTCAATTTAGGAAATTCAGAAATTTTCTAAAATTGCCTCTTTTTTTCTTTGAGTAAATATATTTAGAAAAAAGGCATTTCAACTTATTATTCAAAACCATTCTCTTCTTTAATAAATCTGGCAGTATTTCTCTGTTTGTTCATTCAGAACAAAGCCCCACTGTGCTGGATTTCTGCTGGTTATAGCCATGTGCTGTGAGGCAAGAAGGGAGAGATTCCTCCTTGGTATTGGATTTTAGTTTGTTGTGTTTATCTGCTCCAGGAGGAAGCCTACCAGAACAATTTTTTTTTTAATTTTTTCAATGCCTGCCCTTATATCCTTGAGTGTCTTGGTATAAATGGAGTGCTCTAGAGTCTCTATCACTTAAATTTGATGCACTGTGTTCTTTCACAAGAGGGAGATTGAGTTGGCACTTTATACCTCCATAGTTTTGTGTCATCTGCCTTGTAATAGAAATTCTGTCTTTAATATTGTTGATCCAAATTTGCTTTTTATTACTGACAGTTGAAATGCATAATGCATGCAACTTCACACATATACACTCACTGCAGCAATAATTACACCTTAAGTCAACTTCTTCTTAGCCAGATCCCCAAAATAAGGGTGGCTTCTTCAACACTACTCTCTGAGAAAGGGAGTGTCAGAGTGAAAAGAGACAGTGCACTTAACCTATTAAAAAGTTAAAACTTTTCACATTTATAAGTTTTACAAAAATCTATAACCATGTGAACACATCTCTATAGTTCTTCCCAGGACTTTGAAAAGGATGTGGTAAAGTAATGAAACCTAAATTTCGTTAGCCACATGATAAATCTGCCTCTACATTCAATAAATAATTGTTGAATAAGTGAATGAATGAATGAATAAAAGAATTGACCTTGCAGAAGGAAGCCAAATTTCTGTGGGCTGTGCAACATTAGCGATGAAAGGATGTTTGGCAAAGTCCTGGGACCCTCTCTTTGCTGACATATATGATATTTGTTTTTAATCAATGCCATTTGACTTAGAAATGATAAATTTCCTGTCACCCAACTGAAGTAATTAGGATTGTTATTTTTTCCTTTCAACAAGCCAAAAAAGAGGGGGGAAAAAACCCCAGCTTTCTTGGTTTGATGGAGAAGAAATGTGTCAAATACTAAGACTAGGATCTATCCCTTAGCAGAGGAAACTGAAGAAATCATTCAAGAGACCGCCAATGGAAACATATTTAGTAAAACTTGTACCCAGAAGCTTTAGTCATGCTTAAGATGTATATGGCTGGCAAAAGTCATTATCTATCCATCAATCATCTATTTATCTAATATTAATCTGTCTTTGCATTGCCAGCATTCCTTTCCCTCCACTTGCATATAGTCTAAGTAACCTTGAGATTTCATTATTCCTTTCCCCTTACTCTCTCCCCATGTGTTTCAGGTGAGACTTCAGATGAGCGTGCAACTCAGATCTGGCTCACTAGATCACTCTATCACCATTGCTATAGTGATTGGTCTACTATAAGGGATATGAAGACCAAGCTGGGCCAGGCAGGGCCCTGTTACTTTTTGGCACCATTGGGAAAGAGGAGCTTTCTGCTAAGATTGTT
Organism: Lepilemur ruficaudatus; assembly: GCA_963574885.1. Taxonomy (NCBI): domain Eukaryota; kingdom Metazoa; phylum Chordata; class Mammalia; order Primates; family Lepilemuridae; genus Lepilemur; species Lepilemur ruficaudatus. Next base: position 4,423 of record CAUYRT010090057.1, on the reverse strand, counting down.
CATCTGGTAGAATGTAAAGCAGGCATTGAGAGACACTCTTGCCACTGTGTAGAGAGAGGCTGCCTGAGGATGAAGTTAGCACAAAGGAATGCATTGTTGAGAGATGATGTGTTAGTCCATTTTACATTGCTACAACCGAATACCACAGACCGGGTAATTTATAAAGAACAGAAGTGTATATGGCTCATGGTTCTCCAGAGCATAGAAAGTCTAAAAGTGTGATGCTGGCATCTGGTAAGTTCCTTCCTGCTGCATCCTCCCGTGGTGGAAGGCAGAAGGGCAAGAGAGCACAGGAACGAGTGAGCAAGAGAGGGCTGAACCTACTTTTATAATAACCCCCTCTCATGATAACAAATCCACTCCCACAATGATGACATCAATCCATTGATGTGGGCAGAGAACTCACGGCCTAATCACCTCTTAGTGGTCCCACCTCTTAATACCATCATTATGGCAACTAAGTTTCCACTATAGAATTGGAGGGGACATTCAAACCACAGCAGACAGTGATAGAGAGAAAATGCCTTGATAACATTATCTTGGATCAAGCTGTGTCTGAAGCCAGCTGCACTTTTGGCCATACCAGTCACATAAGACAATGATTTCCTTTTCTGACTTAAACATTTTCCAGCAATGGCAATCAAAAGTTAGTTGAATAATACAATTTGTTTTACACAAGTGAACATGATAATGTTCAAGTATCACGGAAAATGCATAAAGGTCTCCAGGGAAGTTGGGTCCTTATTCATTATCATTTGCTAAGATTAACACTGTGCTGAGAGCCAGTGTTATTCGTTTCTTATCAAGACCCATTGATAGGAAAAAGTGGTGATCTGATATTCCCAGGAGTTTGAAATAGTACAGTCCACATATGTATGTATGTGCATGTATGCATGCCCACATGCATGTGTATATGCGTGCACTCAAAAGTTTGAAACAGACCTGGAAATTCTATTACAGCGGAAGGGCAAGGGGAAAGTGTGTATTCTGGCATGAGGTCTGGGATATCTGAGGTTGAAAAGAAGGGCAAAAGCATATTTCACAATTTTCCTTGAGCCAGGTATGACTGTAATATAAACTTTTAAAAGGTTTTCTCTTCAATAAAACTGCATCTCAAGAAATTATGCTGAAACTGCCTGTTGTCAAGGAACGAGACCTCCCCACAGATAAACCATCTATAACCACCCTCACTCTGAGAATAGCTTTATAATGTATTCCTTTCCTTCTTGGGCCCCCTCACCTCTCTTTACTAGTTACCAACACATTGCCTTCTATGAATATCTGATGGCTTTTCCTAGGATCCTCTGGAACTCTCCAAGCGCTTCTCCAACCTGCCATTTCCAAAGCAAACACCCACCCTTTTCTTCCTGTAGGAGTGTCAATATTTTGCTAGTAGCCTTTGTATAAACTATAAGAAAGCAGGTTAAAGAAAAAACATTAGGTTAGTTCCTGCAAAGCTATGGAACTCTCAACAAGCATAAACACCATCCATTTCTCATCTTCACTGGCATGTGGACGGGGCTTGGCCCGCCGCGTCCTAGCTTTTTCCTGGCTTCCTTTCTGGACGGCCCTCTTTCCCCTCATTTCACAGCTCTTCCCTCTCCAAGGTAGGGGATATGATATCTTGTCACTATCCCTTCTTTCTCAGTGAGCCCCAGGTCTTTCCAAATGAATGAATGCTCTGCTTTGGGCTCCTAGATCTATGTAGTCCCCCAGAGTTCACTTTCAAAAGGAGCCCAGCCTGGGGGGGGGGTCTGATCTCTAAGTGCACTTTGCTATTTAAAGGAAAAGCCTGGTTAAACTCCTTGACATGCATATGAAAAACATCACTTTTCTCTCCAGGTAGTGAAATACTGCTATGCTTCTCTGGAGATTGGGATTTTTAGCAGCTGTGTGCCTCTCTTTTTAAATGTCTAAAATAATAGTATTGACCTTAGACAGGTACTGTGAGGATTAAATGAGTTAATTCAGACAGCATGCCTGTGCTGTGGGCTCACTCACTCTACGTTAGCTACTCTGCTACTTTGGCTCCTTCTTTCCTTCCAAGGCAGCATAAATTAAAAAGCTTTGTTTTGGGTTTCTATTTCTGGCTATGAGTTTCTTTAAAATAGTTTTTCTCTCACCCCCCGCCCCCTTTTTTTTCTTTCCTTTGTATCTTCTCCTTTTGGCCTGACTCTAGGTGGTGCTGACTTCCAAGTGAGTCCTACACATCCTCGTCTATTTACAAGGCTTGCATTGTGCACCATAAGAATGTTTTTATTAGCATAAGTACTATTCTCAAAGATATTTAACTATTAAAGCCATCAAAAAATGCCGATGAATCATTTATTTGTGTGATCCCTATACAAACAAACTGTAAACAAAAACAACAATAAGAACTTGAATGAGACAGTTGGGGCATTTGAACACTAGTTATTTGTGATATTAAGTAATGATGGTTGATTTTTTTATGTGTGATCTTGTCACTGTGATTGCAATTTTAGACTGAACCTTAACTTTTAAAGACACATAAAAAATATTTAGTAGTAAAATGACATGGTATCTAGTGGCTGCTTTGCAATAATCTAAGGTGGGTGTGGGAAAGTGAGTGGGAACATAGACAAAATAAAATTGACAGTTGACAATGGTTCAAGTTGGGTGACAGGTACACTGGGGTTCATTATACTTCTCTCTCTACCTTTGTTTATGTTTAAAATTTTCTACAATGAAAAGAAGATATAGAACTGAATAAGACATGACCTTTTTCTCAAAAATTTCACAATAATGCACTAACATTTCCTGTTTCTCAAGCTCTGCTCTCTTTCCTAAAAATCTAAATTGTTAACTGGGTGGTTTGTTAGCTCTTCAAACAAGCCCATCAAAAAAAGAGTATACAGGAGTTCAACAGCAGCATGAGCAACATAATGAGGCCCTATCTTTATGAAAAATAAAAAATTAGCCAGGCATGGTGGCATGCACCTGTAGTCCCAGCTACTCGGGAGACCAGGCAGGAGGATCTCTTGAGCCCATGAGTTGGAGGCTGCAGTGAGCTATGAGTGAGACCCTGTCTCCAAAAAAAGTCAAAGTCTAACTTCACCCCTCAGCCATTCCTACCCATGCTTTTCTCACTGTTTCTGTTAATGGCATTAGCACCCCGCACCACATCATGTTCCTTCTTTTCTCCGTCTTCCCAGCCTTGATTCCTACTCCTCCCTATACATACCTTCAGTCAATAGCTATGTCTCAAACACACCCAACTTCTTCCCAGGCTTCCAGTATCAAAAGGTTTACTCCTAAGAACTGCTTCCTTGTATTTACTCTGGTACAAATTAGGATGCACATTGTGCCAATATTAAATTTTAATGCCAACTTCTGTTCCCACCTTAAATGCACTTTGTAATGAGTCTTCTCTCTGTGGCTGTCTATGGAGGCTATGTTATCATTTCATTTCACATGTGCAGAAATCAAGTGACTTGCCCAAGACTATACTATTGGTAAGGGTCAGGGTCAGAAAAACAGTTTGCGTATTTCCCTAGTATGGACTCTTCACTGCTTGATGATGTCGAGTCAAGTTCTTCTTAGCTTCTCTCAGCAATATTTTTTAAAGGATGTTCCTTGAGATGTCACAGACAAATTCTATAGATGGACAGAGAATCCATGCAGTTAAAAAAGTAAAAAAATTCTGTAGATAAATGAATGTGGAAAATGATAGGTAGTTAAAACCGGTTTCTTTTCTGTTAGTATTCTCTGAATCTGTAATAGGCTAATGTGCACAGTGAATACATAATGTACAACATATCTTACATGCACTTTCTAAAGGATTTGACCTTTCTAAAGGGTTTGACCAGTGAACCATTGTTTTGCAGCCTCTCTCAGGATGTGTTTTCTTCATAAAAAAATTGGAGGAAATGTCTTCTAAAGAAGGGAACTTTGGGGGAGGCCGAGACAGGAGGATCATTTGAGGCCAGGAATTTGAGACCAGCCTGAGCAACATAGTGAGACTCTGTCTCTACAAAAAATTTAAAAATTAGCCAGGCATGGTGGTGTGCATCCATCATCCCAGCTACTAGGAAAGCTGAGGTGGGAGGATCACTTGAGCTCAGGAGGTTGAAGCTGCCATGAGCTGTGACTGGGCCACTGCACTTCAGCCTGAGACCTTATCTCTTAAAAAAAAAAAAAAGTAAGGAAACTTTGGGTTACAGCACTATCTCTTTAATTCTCTTAATTTACTTGCCAGGAGAAATGGGGTTTTTTTGTTTTTTTTTTTTTTTTGAGACAGAGTCTCACTCTGTTGCCCGGGCTAGAGTGCCGTGGCATCAGCCTAGCTCACAGCAACCTCAAACTCCTGGGCTCAAGCAATCCTTCTGCCTCAGCCTCCCGAGTAGCTGGGACTATAGGCATGTGCCACCATGCCCGGCTAATTTTTTCTATATATTTTTAGTTG